>OVBA01005687.1:0-19150 GCA_900406435.1 Lepidium aucheri
TGGACTTTGAGACACTGGTAAAAATCTTATTTTGCAATCATTTGTTTGTACAAAATGATAAAATTTATCAAGTACTATGGATGATGCAGTGGTATGGAATCAACGGGAGAAGAAGTCAAAAACAATGGCCGAGTTTGGAGATGATGAGTACAAAAGGATGCTTTGTGTAAATGGTGCAGCAATTGAAAGACCAATCATTTTAAATCTAGGAGAAGAATGGACCGGTAGGCTTATGTTAATGGCAGTTANGGCCTTGTTCTTTTGTCCATCCAGATGATCCATCTAGATGAGGATGAAAATCGTTGTTCTTTTAGACACTTAAATGTGCCTCATCCGGATGGAGCATCTGAATGATTTTATCAAACTCATCCAAAATTTTCAAAAATTTCAGATGAGTTTGAATGATGCATCCGGATGGAGATGAACTTGCTGAGAATTTAAAAAGACTAAAATACCCTTTATTATTTTTGAAAATTATTTCTCTTTTATTTCATTATTTATGTGAAATACATATTTTTCTTTTCATTTTTACTGTCTGTCATCTTTTTATTTTCTCTCTCCTCTTTTTATTTTCTCTGCTTTTTTTACTCTCTCTCCTCTTTTTACTCTCTCTCATCTTTTTTACTCTTTCTCCCCTCTTTTTTACTCTCTCTCCTCTTTTTTACTTTCTCTCTCCTCTTTTTTACTCTCTTTCTCTTTTTTACTTTCTCTCTCTCCTCTTTTTACTTTATCTCTCCTCTTTTTTACTTTCTCTCTCCTCTTTTTACTCTTTCTCCTCATTTTACTTTCTCTCCTCTTTTTTACTCTCTCTCCTCTTTTTACTTTCACTTTTCTTTTTTATTCTCTCTCCTCTTTTCTACTTTCTCTCTCCTCTTTTTTACTCTTTCTCTCTCTTATTTTCTACTTTCTCTCCTCTTTTTTACTCTTTCTCTCTCCTGTTTTCTACTTTCTCTCTCCTCTTTTTACTTTCTCTCTCCTCTTTTTACTCTCTCTCCTCTTTTGTACTCTCTCTCCTCCTTTTTACTCTCTCTCCCCTCTTTTTTACTATCTCTCTTCTTTTTACTATCTCTCCTCTTTTTTACTCTCTCTCTTTTTCTACTTTCTCTCTCCTCTTTTTTTACTATCTCTCCTCATTTTACTCTCTCTCCTTACTTTACCCTCTCTCCTCTTTTTTAATCTCTCTTCTTATTTACTCTCTCTCCTCTTTTTTATTCTCTCTCCTCTTTTTTATTCTCTCTCCTCTCTAGTTACATTTTTAACATAAAACATGTCCTTTTTAGTCATTTTGTTACAAATTACATCCAACTAATTTATACAAATGCACAAAGAAACATAACTTCATCCAAACGCATCATCCAGATTCAGTTTTCAGATGAGGAAAAGAACATCATCCAGACGGATCATCCAGATAGATCATCCAAATGCATCATCCAGATGAAGCATCTGAATGGACAAAAAAACAGCACCCTAATAGGTTTATAACATTAATTATATTGGATGATATAATCTAGGGAATACCAAATTTTTAACCAAATATTTAAATATATATTCCCAACATAAATTATTTACATACAAAATATACAAATGATTTATCATCTTTAACATATAATAATACACGGATTGAACCATATTGATTATTATATTTCAAGAAATACCGAATGTTCTATATATATAAAAATATATATATATCCAACATAAGTTTTTACCTTACAATACTTTACAAATTACTTAATATCTTGAACTCCAAATCAATCTGCGCATAACCGTATTGGTTGTTATATTTCAAAAAATACCAAATATTTGACCTACTATATAAATATATTCCCAACATATGTTTTGTATTAATCAAATTATACAACTAACTTAAAATCTCGAACATTATGTAATCCCACGCGTCCCGCATGGGTATCCTAGTAAATAATAAAAAAGATGTATCAGCTAGATTTAGTTAGATTAGTAAATTCGATATTTTTATTGTCAGCTAACCATCTCATTCATAATAAAATTGGACAATTAGTTCGGCGCCAAAACATTTACAAAACCGAAATTTCGCGAATGTCCTCTAACATATCTGGTTGATAAAATGATTCTTTTTCTTTGTAATTGAAGGAGTATAAAATCAAATTAATAGAGAGCACTAAAAATATTTTTCCACGTTACTAAATCTGTGACATTGGTCTAGTGGTAGGTGGTAAGCGCATATACCATCATATACTTATGGATCAAATCTTACTACCTATATAATGTAGAATTTTGGCTAATAGGTCGATTCGTTATCGTATAGTGTTAACAAAAAAATCTTCTAAATATCGAATAAAAATGGTCAAAATAAATAAATGAAATAATTATCGAATAAAAATGGTCAAAATAAATAAATGAAATAATTCACCAACATGTACATTTACATAGAGCCCAAATTTTTTTGGATGAATTAATGAAATAATTATATTAGGCACAAAACTTAAAATTATAACCCTCATAAGTTCAAAATAAATAAAAAATCTAGCCATTTTAACTACATTTTCCTTTAACCCAGATATAAATGAATGACAATACCATATTTTATAATCAATGTCAAACATTGCAGATCCAATGTCTGCACAATAAAACAAACAAATAAATAAATAACATTTCTATACGCATATATATATATATATATATATGTTATTGGGTACTATTATAATCAACTTCATTGGTCTTTCCAGTCAGTATAATATGAAATTTGTAAAAGATACGCTGCTATATACGATACCAGCTAAGATGTGATATACAGTGATTTATTATATAGATATAGATATATATTTCCATTTCAATTATCATATAGGATTATTATATTAGTACATTCCATAATGTCATCATTAAATATTAGGAGAGCATCTTTCCAAAACAGCGTTAGATTAGCACTACAATCATCCACAACATTATCCATCCAATCTATTTGCCTATCTTGAGAATCAATATGATTGCTTGTACTTTGTCCTTGTACGTTTTCATTAACCATTGTTTCATGAGTACTTGATTCACAAAATTCAAATGTTGACGTGTTTTGTTATTGAATTAACGCATGTTTCTTTGCTTTAATATAGATTTATGTGATAACGTTTAGAGCACTCCCATTGAAAGTTTAATAGAGGTTCATGCCCATTTCTCAAAAAAAAAGAATAAAATAATATATTTTCTATTATACTGAGTCTTATTGGTTTATAATAGTGAACTCGTATCATGAACTTCTCGTAGGCCCCACGACACGTGGTGGCATGCGATTGGTTCATTAATTAATTTTTATTAAGAAAAAATCAACCAAAAAAATAATAAAAAAGCATACCTAGGGAATCGAGCCTCACAGATTCACTGATGAGGATTCTCTTAGGTACTTAATATTATTGATCTGACAGGAAACACTATATCTACTACTCCAAGTGTACACAGCAAACTTGATCTTCTCTTTTCTTTTCCAGCTAGATAATTTAATATATTAAATCAGTTTATGTTTATTCAAAGACACAATGTAAGTAGGGAACATGCATATTTAAGTATGCTTGAATAGTAAATATGGTTAGTCTTTAGGTTTTAAAATTTTTATGGTCATATTTTTCATTATTTTTCAAAAAATGGTTATTAAACCAACACTCAAACTCCTAATAATGTTATGTAGGTCAAACGTGATTCTCTTTAGTCTAATTTTGTTGTCAACAATTCGATCGAAAAAACCTGATTTATAAACTAAAGCTCATACTATGATAGGAGGGATCAAACCCCTAATGAAATAGTCATTAGTTAGATAGTCTTAACCACCAGAATAAGTTGAACTCGCCTAGTCTAAGTTTTTTCAATTAAAATATGTGTTATTTTAACCTATTAAGTTATAAAGAATTAGAATAGTTTATTAAAATTATATTAAACTAGTATCTTAATGCATTAAATTATTTTAATACGTTAAAGAAAAAGTTCTTTTTGGATATTTTCTACTGCATTTTCCGGGAATATTGATAAATTAAAATAATTAAATCATAATCTAACTACATTTTACAATATTGTTGTGCTATTATGAAATAAAATTTTAAATTTATATAACCCTATTCATTTTCTTTATATTATTATAATTATAAAATATAAGATAGTTTATAAGTAAAAATAATAATAAATTTAAAAGAAAAATAATAAAAGTTCATGTTCCTATTCATTCAAATCTGTTACAAATATAAAAGAACAATAATATATTCATTACCAAATTCATTAGTTGAATACCTGCAGGTTGGTTTCTTAACTTTGTAATATTTATAGTTAATTCACAAAAGTCTTGATTTTCAAAAGCTGATAGTTTCAATTTTCAATTATTTTGGTACTTCAACATCCCACATAAAGTAAAAATATAAAACATATTTTATTACTTTAATAGTTCAACTTATTAAAGTGAAATTTAATCCAATGGGATCGGATTAACAAGCAAGGACTGGATACGATCGACAGTTTTAGCTTTCTCAGGACGACCATGACCATCCCCATGTTGATACATACATTGCGACGTACGTGGAAGATTCATAGCAGCTTCCACAAAACCTCGAGAGAGAGATGAAGAAGTGAGTGATGTTTTTACTTCGTAGTTCATCTCATTCCAAGCCTCACTAATCATATGTTGCACCTGCATACGTGCTTTTTCTTCTGAAGCTCCAGTCTCATGCATATAACATTGGATCGATTTAAGAACATCTCCTCTCGCCATTTCATCCTGCATATTTGATATAAAATCTCACTCTCAGGTATGTTATATATGTACCACAAACAATCTTTGTATCAATGTTAAATACATATATGATTCAAATCACAACTCAGAGATATAAGAAGATTACAGGCGAAGTGCCGAGGTCATTAGATAGACGAAACACCGTGGCAGAATGTCGGACGACTTGTTCACTATGTTGTGACAAAGACTCCAAAACTGGAACCGAGATTTGGTCAACGTAAGCACAATAAAAATGGATTAACATTGTTTGGCCAGAAATTGAAATCCGAGCATTTCGCATGTATTCTTTCAAGCTTGGTTTGTATCCATTTTTGTACCACTTTGCTTCCAATAGATAGGCTTTAAATAAGTCTGCCCACTAGTTTCATCAAAACATAAAACATTATATATGGACATTAATATTATAGATATATATTTATTTAATATATATATGAATTAAATGAATAATCAATATTTGAACTTACTGATTTTTTCAGAAAAGGAATGACATCGATATTTTTGTTTTTGAGAATATCACATCCCAAACTATTGATTTCATTGTAAAAAGTAAGAAAACACAATCTCATGTATTCGGGGAGCTCATCAAGACGATTTACGTTCCAACTGCAAATATATATGTTAGATAATCCTATTGTTAGTATAAATATAATGAAAATATATGAATCAAATTCTTATAACTTATCATCAATATAACATTTGTGAGAAATTTTTTATTTGCAAAAATTATGTTCTATATATATATATAATTTTTGTCTGAATATAATAAAGTATATATCTTTTAAACACATGATAATTATTTAAATGTTAATTTGTAGTATTTTTACACAAACTCATACACATCTGTCTATAAAATTCTATTTTTAGTTTATATTTTTGAAGTAATTTTAATTTAAGTTATAATTATATATTTCTCATAATATAGCAAAAAAAAAGAATCAGAATAAAAATATAATAAAATTCTTACCATTCAACCATAGAAGTGAAGAGTTCAAGTTCTTCAATCGTGCCATAAATGTCGTAGACGTCATCAATGGCTGTTATAAGTGCAGCAAGTATTGCCATGATTCGTCGGGCATATCCAAATTGTGGCTCGTATACAATTCCAAGCCCCCAAAAATAATTCTCAACAATATTGTCTCTTGCAAAGTGAAGTTGATTTCCCAAGCATGTTTCTTTCCACCAACTCCATAAAATTAAAATGAGAAAGAGTTAGAAAGAGTAATATATCAAGCACATGTATAGTGTTTATAATGATATATATATATAGATATATTACCTAGAAACGTATTTGAGATCTTCTTGATGAACAGTTTGTACGATATTGAAATCGATTTTGGCAAATTGGATCAAAAGAGGATTCATGTTATTTTTCTTCTCGTATGCATCTATGTACCACCTTATCTCTAGCCTTCTCATTCTCCAATGGTATGGTATTTCTAAAGCATGGATCGCCATCTCACGTATCTCAGTTTCATTATCATCATGATCATTACTAACAAAGTTTCTTATTTGTTGTATAGCAAAAGGTCTGATGATTGTATGCAATTTTGTATCTGATTTCGTGGAGAGATACGAAGCTTCGTACAAGGTGATGATACTTCTTATATCGTCACTCTGGAACGTGTTATTTTCTATTTTGTCGATAATCACATCAAACATACCTGAAATAGATTGTATTTTAGTTAGCATATAATAAATGCGACGAAACATAGTTGTATATAGTTTTGTTGTTACCTTCTGGGACATCAAAACCATGTTGTCTAAGTAGTCTGAATTCGAGTGCAGTTGTGTGTAAATTTTCTTCCTTGTCACATTTCCAGATATTATCTCCCATTAATTTAAGATACAAATCTGTTAATACGTTATCGATTTCTAACTCAAAATGATAGGAAACCCCAAGTCTTTGCAGATCATCAATGAGCTCTAATTGCTCGAGACGGCTCTTCGTCTGTACATCATCAAGCATCTTCTTCACCTTTTTCTTCAACACATCTCTAGTAATCACATCTTTTTCATTCTGTAAATATCATGTTGTAACTAGCTAGTATTAAAATCGAAACTGTCTAAACATGCAACGTACGTAGCAATAGTTTTGTAATGAAAAAATCACATTAATTTAAGTTAACAATTACCGCATATTTGTTCTCGATAGAGAGAAGAGAAGAATAGTCCCATGAAAAAGGTTGATAGTTGCCGGAACGTCGAATGAGATCATGAACAGGAGCATCATTTGACGTCGTTATTTTGGCCATGGATTTGCATATGAAACGTTGTGGACGTCGAAGACGAAGATTGTGGGTGATGCCATTTTTAAGAATAAGAGCCGAACTCATAGATAGAGAAGCCATTCAATTGGAATACTTGGTTTCTTTGTGATTGAATACATTCGACGACATAAACGCTCGTTATTTATAGACAAGTTTCGAATAAATAATAAGGTAAGTTTATATAATACAACTATTAATGTTTTTTTTCTTTAAGATTCCCTTCTTCGTGGCTGATACACCGGCTCGAGAACACAAACGTTTTAGGTAGAGTTATATAAGCAATAATGAAACATATTATGTACTATTAACTAATTTTATTATTACATGTATACCAAAGAAATAATGAGTGCCAAGAGTTTTGTTGTCACATATGCCAATACATTTACGTTAATGAGTTTTTCTTTCTTTCTTTTTTTCAACAATTGAATCATCAAAGCTTAATCCATAACCAATCTTTCAAATCTCTAACATTATCACGTGAAACAAATACAACTCTTCTAAATCAAATTTATGTAAGTAAAATAGCAGACAAGACATTCAACCCGTAAATCAAATGCACTTCCCTGTTTCTGCCACTCTCCGTTTCTTTCACTCTTTATATCACAATAAAACATCATCTAGGTTTCACCTGAATATAATAATGAAATTGTCGGATTACAAGTTAGATACTGATTGTTGAGTTGAGCTCAACTTTATGAGTTGGACTCAGGTTGCTGTGAACTATGACTCTGTTGGATGTTATTTGAGCTGAGATGTGTTTTGAAATCATGACGAATAAGTACCTGAAATTAGGTCATACACAAGTTATGACATTCTCTAGGTTTTTTCTGCGGAGCCATCACATCTCTGTTAACGTGTGAGAGAAGGCAGATATCTGTTAACGGTGTCAGTTAATAGAAAACAAAAAAGAGTTTCAAGAAAGATAAAGTATATATATCAGGGTTTTTTCAGAGTTTTAAAGGAAGAACACAGAGCATAGAGCCTTGTGAGCAAGGCTTGAGATATGAGAGAAATAGAGAGATAAGTGATAGCACATATGTCTGTAGAGAGTGATTTATAGGTGGTGGAAACATAGTTCTGTAATCAGCTTGTGGATAGATCATCTCTGTGAGTGACAGAGGATTGTGCTTGTATTTCTCGGTTTGATTATAAGCTATCCGGAGACTTTCTGGCAAGACGTATTTTGACCAACGTTTGGTCTTGGGAACTCGTATATACTCTGTGTCTTTCTCGTGTTTTATTATTATACAAACAAAACAAACAAACATATACAAAATCAATAAGTAAAAATCAAACACAAGTAATTATATCTGGTATACAAATCGTTGATCGTTCAAACGAAGCCAGGAGACTGAATCGTGAGGGGACTAACATAAACTAACAAACTTAACCATAATATATTACAAGAAAATGTTTCAAAGTCGGTGAAAAAAAATTCTAAATCAAATTATCAAAACATGTGTCGATAATCAACTAATATAGTAAGTAATGAAATATATTGATTCATAAAATATACACAATAAAAAATAAACCATTTGCTAGCAAAGAGCATGAAATAATAAAACATAATTAATTCACATTCAAAAGTTTAATTAATATTAACAGTAGTTAACGGATCTAGATCTAGATTAACCAAGCTATAAGTCAAAAAAAATTCATGCTTTCCTAAATCATTAAACGAAAATGATAATATAGTTTATCTGTCAATATGATTATATTATAAACCAGTTGACAAAACACCATGAAATTAATATGCAGCAAATAATTGACGATTTAATAAGAAAAGGAAAAAGCCATCCATTACAGGCTAAAAATATATAGATTATTTTTACGGGCGAAAGTTCGAGGTCATAACAAGACAGAACTCAGTGGTAGAGCACTGGCCAACTTGTTATATTGAAACTGGAAATTTTGATTAATGGTTCACTACATGATACAATACTTCCGAAACGTGGGTTTCGTCAGGGTGTTTTCTACACCTTATTTTTTTTATCATTTGTAGTGAAGTTCTAAGCCATTTATCAGTAACGAATAGTCTGAATAGTACGCAAATTAGTTATGGTGGATCAACAATTAATTATTTGGTTTTTGCGGATAACGCCTTATTTTTTTGTCATGATCATCCGCAAACATGCTCAACTATTATGTCAATTCTGTTTTGCTATGAGAAGGTTTCTGGGCAGACTGTTAATCTTCGAAAATGTACAATAACATTTGGCAAGAAAGTTAATATCACAATGAAAACAAGACTGCATCGTATTTTGGAACATTCACAATGATGGTGGCAACGATACTAATCTTGACATTCCTAAACAAATTGAGCATAAGAAGAAAGAGTTGTTTCAACATATATATAGTTCGACAAGTAGAGCAACATACACAAGTTGGAAATTCTGATTCTTATCTGATGCTGGTAAAGAAATCCTTTTAAAGACAGTTGTTATGGCTTTAGCAGTTTATACGATGAATTGTTTCAAACTACCAGTTGGTATTTGTGATGATATCAATGATGATTTATCCGAACTCTCGTGGTGGAAGGGTGCTAATAATACCGTTATGCATTATATTTCTTGAAAACGATTAAGCTTACCAAAGAGAGAAGGAGGGTTGGGATTTCAAGAGATCAAGAGTTTTAATAAAGCGCTTCTTGGTAAACAAGTTTGGAAAATGTACTGTAATCCAGAGAATTTAGCTGCAAGGGTTTTAAAGAGTAGATACTACCCATCAACAAATATAATGGAAGCACCTCTTGGTAATAAACCATCCTTCCTTTCTAGATCTTTCCTTGTCGGTCGTGATTTAGTGAAGTCTGGATTATGTTGTCTAGTTGGTAATGGTAACCATATTAATACATGGTCTGATCCTTGGCTGCCTCTACGTCCTCCAAGACCACCAAGACAACTTCCTGGAAGTTTGACTAACTACGGTTTGGTCTCAAATTTGTTTACATTGGATGGATGTAATTGGAATATTCATCTTTTGCAAGCTTCTGTTGTCCAAGAGGATGTTGCAGAGATTTTGAAGATTCGTATACATCCTTATGCAGATGAAGATCTTATTGGTTGGCATTATACTAACGACGCGAATTACACTATGAAATCTAGCTATTGGCTTTCCACTTATTCGAATCTAGCCTCATGTATATGAACTATGTGTGGTTCAAATGATCTTAAACTAGACATTTGGCTTTTGAGAACTGCACTGAGGATTCAACATTTTCTATGGAGAGTTTTATCTTAACGTTATTGCTATTAACACAACCCTACAAGCGAGACACGTAATTTCTAATGTACAATGTCGTAGATGCTGCAGAACGGATAAGTCTCCCGACCATCTATTTTTACATGTTCGTATGCACAAGCATTGTGGTGAGGGGTTCATTTAGGATTTCTGATCCTAACGGATTCAGCTACAACTTTTGCAGATAAGTTATCTTTTTAATTGCAACACATTAAACATCTGGCTTATCTGATTTTGGTAATCAAGTACCGCTATGGACTTTATGGAGATTGTGGAAGAGATGAATCTTCTTCTCTATCAACAAAAAACACAGAGTTGGTAAAAATCAGTCTGTGAGAGTAATCAAGATGCTTGGAATGGGAAAATTTATCTATCTCGGAGATGGCTACAACAGTTAATCAATAAACTCCCTTGCAACCCACTGAAACACATCATTGGAATTGGCCTCGTGATTCTTTCATCAAGTGGAATTATGATTGCAGTTTTCATGATTCTTTGTCAAGGAGTTTGGTATGCATTGGATCAGATTCCTCTCTTTAGTCCTGAAAGACTTATATGTGTGAGTATGGTTCCCCTCTCTTAGATATTCGAATGCTTACATTTTGAAGTAGCTGTAAAACAAAGTTGAAGCAATACTAAACTTGGCTAAGGATCAAAAAATTTGGTCCAATGAAGCCACTTGGGCTTTTATTCTTTGAGTTGCTAAAGAACCAACCAGTTGAAAAAATAAAATGATACCTTAGGTAAGTAGGGAGATATCTGGTTGGACAACCAATAAAAAAATAAAATGATACCCTAGGTAAGTAAGGAAAGATTGGTTGAGCAGCCGATTGAAAAAAAAATGATACCCTAAGTAAGTAGGGAAAAATCGGCTGCAAATGAATGGAATGAGAGGAAAGGAACCATAGGAAGATAGTCTTGTGTTCAGGTAAAGGCTGATTATGAGTCCATGTGTTTATTGATCGATACTCCCTTGATGAGACAACACTTATATTATTAGGAAGTCGGTATGGTGCATTTGGGTATTTTGATGTTGATTGTGGAGTCGAATTGGCAGAAGCTAAGTTTGGGGAAAGTACAAGGTGGTCTCGATACTAACAGGTAAGTATTGATTGGTTCATATGGAGTGTATTGTGAAATGTCTGATGACGAATGAGTTTCTTAAAGGAATCTTCTCGTTAGTCTTTTCTTTCTTTGCTTGAGTACAAGCAAGATGTTAAGTTTGGGGGAACTATTATACCTCTATATTTACTAGTTTTAAGCTCATTAACATGCCTACTTTTAGAGTTTCTGTCGGTATTTTGTGTCATTTTTAGGTAGAAAGCGTAGGAAATTGGATCATTGGCATTAGAGTCTCATTTGGATTGTTTTGGAGCATTACTTGAAGTTTCACGGAAAAGGCCTATGATCGACTGATCAACCTCTTGAGCGATCGTTCAAACCTTCTTGCTAGAACATTGCTCGACCCCACGATCGACCTGACGTGTTGGAGATCGATCACGCAAGTCCATGATTGATCGATCAACTCCATGATCAATCGATCATCGCGCTACAAAGCAAATACCTAATTTTCCTTTTTTGCACCTAGATCTTAGGACATATAAATACTTCTGTTTCTATTTCTTTGAGAAGAGATGACCAATATACACAGAAAACTTTTGAGTTATTTCGTAAGCCAGAGAGAGAGAGAATTCAACATTGAGAAGAATCTGTAACCCTTTATTTCATATTTTTATGCTATTCAAGTGTATTTCCATTATGTCTTTTGTTTCTATTTTGATATGTCTGAGTAGTTTACCAATCAGGTTTAGGGTTTCTAGGGTTTAGGAATCAATGATTAAGGACAAATATAGTCAAATCTAATACGAGTATTCTCCATCTAATCTTGTACTTAATGCTTAGAATAGCCTGATCAACTAATCTATGAAATTAGGTTGCTAGCTTTCCAAAAGCTTTCTAAGAATCTGAACTAGGTTAGATGAGCAATCAGTCCTTAACTGCGATACATGATGTTTAGGTTGATTGTGGATAGTTGAACCTACTTGTTAAATGCATATTCGAGATTTGGAACCAACGATAGTTAGGACCTCTAAATTGTCGAGTAAAGTCTCGAGTACTGCGAGAGTAGACTCGTTATACCTTTTTGTTCAAGTCGAGAATTGAACCTAAGTAAAACTCTGAATAGTTTCCCTAGTTAGATTCCTACTTACCGATGAATACCCTATGTCTGGTGCTTTTATTATTAAGTTTTACATCATTTAAAGTTGCTTGTTTGTCTCTTATATTTTGACTAGTATAGCTTGAGAAATATAGTTGATAATTAAAAGTGCAATACTTGGTTCCTTGAGGATTCGATCCCTATAGTACTAGTACTTCATTGCTGTGCACTTGCAGTAGATTGCTTAGGGTTAAAACCTGATCACATCAAAATGGTAACTCAAATAGTTAGTATCAATTTAAATAATTGATGTAGTTATTTTCATTATACTATACGTGATGTCTTATGTGGTTGTAAAAGATGCAATGATAATATCATTTGTTACAAATGATGTTAAATCACATATAATATTTCATTTGTTAATAAGTGACTTTATATAGTGTCATTTATTTAAATAATATAATATTACTGATGCTATACACATATTTTTTTGTAATGTTCACCTTTAGAATTCGATTCGTGAAATAGTTCACTGGAAGTCACGAATTGATCAAGTTGAATTTGTTTGGGTGCGAAGAACTTGTAATTAGGCTGTTGATTGTTTAGTTCCTAATCATTCTGATATTTCTAGTTTCGTTTTTATCCTTTAATTTTGCTCTGTATAACTTCAATTCTCAATAAAGATTATCACCTTTCGGATTAATAAAATTTATGATGCTGTTAAAAAAAATGTTTAAATTTTGTGTGGTTTGATTTATTTTTGAATTTTTTTGTGGAATTGCAAATTGATAGGCCATTAAACTTTGGCCAAAAATTCCATAACTCTTTTTTAAACAGAAAACCTGCTTAATCCCAAAATTAACTCGAACATTTTGAAAATTTTGGGGAATTGTGGCATTTACATGAATAAGAGATGATAATACCAAAACTATTGCAAGATTATAGCATACTTTTGGTATTATAAACCAATATTGTATTGCGAAACATTATGTAAAAAATCGGAAGGAGGATTGGAATTTAGAGCCATTACAGAATTTAATTCGGCATTACTTGCAAAACAATTATGGCGCATTTTAGTTTTTCCAAATTCATTGGTAGCGCGGATTTTCAAGGCAAGATATTTCAGGGATTCTAGTCCGTTGTAAGCCAGGAAAGTATACTCACCTTCTTATGGATGGAAAAGTATTATTTCTGCGAGAGCACTTCTGATGAAAGGGCTGATTAAACAAGTTGGTAATGGGGATTCTATTAGGGTATGGACAGATCCCTGGATACCAGATAGTAATCCACGACCAGCCTACCAAACTGGGGAGAATATTTACCCTGATTTAAAAGTCTCAGAGTTTATTGATCAAAGGTCACGCCTTTGGAAAGAAACTCTAGTAAGACAATTTTTTACCCCTCAAGATGCGACAGTTATTTTAGAAATGCACATTCCAAGTTTTCCAAGTTCCGATAGGATAGGATGGCACTATGCAAAATCAGGTAATTATACGGTCCGGTCTGGATACTGGGTGGAGGGTCATTTGGGTATATCCTCATCAGTAGTCTATGGACCTAATGTACACGATATTCAAAATCAAATTTGGAAAATAAAGGCTCCACAAAAAATTAAACACTTCATGTGGCAAGCTGTCACGGGACAGATCGCAGTCAAATCTAAGTTATTGAGAAGGGGTATATCATGTGATGAAAGGTGCGATAGTTGTGGGGCGGAACAAGAAACGATAAATCATGTTCTTTTCGAATGCCCGATAGCGATCCAGTCTTGGGCACTATCGACAATACCAGCAGGACTCCATTTTCCGGGTCAGTCTATTCTCTCAAATATGGATCATCTATTATGGAGGCTACCTAACCAAGTGGAACCACTAAATTATCCCTGGATACTATGGTTTCTCTGGAAAGCAAGAAATGAATGGGCATTCTCAAATAAGATAAAGAATCCACAGAACCTTACTTTGGAAACAGAAGCGGAAGCTCAAGCTTGGCATCAGGCTCAAAGAACTTGTACGAGACTGGAGAGAGATATCTCAATGTTTTCGAATGAACATATCGAATCTATTTCAAGACCCCTTACCGTAAATCCAGCGTTTACAGGTTACAGGTGTATGGTGGATGCTTCTTGAAAAGATTCTGACATCGTTTCAGGAATAGGGTGGTACGGTTTCCCTTACGAGTGTGGTGGAGTGAACATAGGCGCGCAATGTATAAGACGAAGCATCTCCCCTCTTCATTCGGAGTTTGAAGCCTTACTCTGGGCTATGTCCTGTTTGTTAGCCCTTCATAGAGATGAAGTTTTGTTCCTGGTGGACTGTTCCGAACTAGGTAAGATGGTGGCAGATCCAGAGGTATGGCCAGCTTTTAACCCATACTTGGATGATTTTGCGAGGCTTAGAAGCTCGTTCCGACTTTGCTCCGTAGCTTTGGTTCCACGTGCTCTAAATCATAAAGCGGATTTTCTGGCTCGATATATTCGAGGTTTAGATAGGGATACTGTGTTCGTGAATGATGTACCTTTACATTGGTTCGGTGCTTAAGTTGAATGAAAGTTAAGTTGGGAAAAAAAAACCAATATTGTATAACTTATTTTGTGTTACTTTTTTGGATTTATAAATATTTGACATCAGTTTATATGACGGAAGCGACACGTTCTAAATTCTTTACTTTTATAATATTGACATTATATTTTAATAATTATTTATAGTTTTTAATCTATTTGCTAGCGCATTATGACTTTAATAAAATTTGTACAATTTGAACTTTTTTATATTTTAATAAAATTTGTATAATAATTCTGTATAGCTTTCATTTTTATATTGAAAGCGACACGTTCTAAATTTTGACAAAAAAAAATACTGACAGCATTCTAATAATTATGCATATTTTTCATCTATTTGCTGGAGCATTCTGTTTTTAATAAAAATTGTATAATATTAAAATCATTATTATTTAGGTTTAGTGAAACGTTTTATTCTAGAATTTTTACGTATTGTTTATAGCGGGGAGGTCATCTAGTCCAGACAATGTCCCAATGTATAAGTGGTACACGTTCAAATAAAATTATTTTGTCGAGCGAAACGAAATATTTATGTTTTTACCTGCTATTATATACGCAAATAAGTAAATTGACACATGCTATTATATGCGATAACAGAATTATTTTAGGTGAGATTACTACACTAACGCAAAAAGGTTAATAGCATAAATAACTCATTTATTTAGAATTTTTTTTAAAACTTAAATTATCTATTTATAATATGATGTGTTAAAAAAAACTGAATTACACAATTGCTACCGCATTAATTAAAGTTAACAGACACCAAAAAATGGATGTCTAATTAGTTTGTTTCTGATCTAGTTTGATATCAGATGATAAATTTGAATATTGTCTAGGTTTAATTGGAATAACTTGACTATGAATCTACTTATATTGATAAAATTTTAATGATAAAATTGGTATAGATTTATTAACTAGTTACTACATATATATTTCCAAATAAGCAAGTAACTAATTTTTACGCTCGATTATATGATTGATGTGATCAGGTTTTAATCCTAAGGTATCTACTGCAAGTGCACAGTAAATTGAGTAGTAATTTACGGATTGTATCCATAAGGACCAAGCTATCACACTATCAATTCTGAAACTGAACTAGAGGTAAGACGAATAGAAAGTTGATTGTAAACTGAATTAAAACTGAACTATCGATTAACAAGTAATGAATTAAAACACCAAGCTTAGGAAATTCTTCGGGAAACTAGGAAATTTGAACTAGGAAATTTGTACTAGGAAACTACTCATGCAACATTTATTCAACAATCTCGACTCAGACATAAATTTATAACCAATACACTATCATGGTATCAATTACTATATCCAGCAACATAGTGATCCTAATTGTCGTTGGTACCAAGAAGCTAATATGCATTATCGATCAGGTCTGATAAGTCCACAATCAACCTTAACATCAGCTGTCGTGGTTAAGGATTGATTGCTCACCTAAGGAGATCCAATTTCTAACAAGCTTTTGGAATGTTAGATAATCTAAGATCATAGATTAGTTAGCTACTCTAATCTGAGCATTAAGAGTATCAATTAGGTCGTGAAGACATCAAGCAATTCCTATTTGTTCATAATTCATCAATTCCCTGCAACCCTAGAAAATCTTAAACTTGATTTGGGAACTACTCAGACATGGTGAAGAAGATCATATTGCAAAGCATAAAAATAAATTGTATTAAATTAAGAGGGTTTAGAGTTCTTCTCCAATGGTGTAAGGATCAAAATCTCTCTCCCAAAAACTCAAGAACAGGTTTTTCTCACGTAATAATCGTCTCTCTCAAAAATAAATGAAAACCGGTCTTATATATGTTCTAACAACGCAGGTATAAAATAGGAAAAATTAGGTTTTGTCCTTGTCAGCTTCGATGATCGATCGATCAAGGATGATGATGATCGATCAAGTTTTAAATGTTCGATCTCTAAAAGGTCTTGGTCGATCAACGGGTCAAGCATATCTTTTGTGGAACATAGAGGATCGATCGATCGCAGCTTAATGGCTGAAATTCCAAAAACTGCTCTAATTCATCTTTGTCCAAGCTTGAGGACATAATCCAAATTTATCCTGTTTTACACCTAAAAGACTATATAAAGCAAACAAACATTCTGAAAACATGTGAATTAATGAGACTAAAACCGATAAAAATGAGGTATATCAATTCCCCCAGATTTAGCTTCTTGCTTGTCCTCAAGCAAAGAAAGAAAAGAATTGAAAGAAAGATTCTACTCCAAAGAACTCATTCGTCATCAGGGCACTACACATCAATCACATAGTAAACCACACAACACTTACCTGTCAGGATCGAGACCTCCTTGTACTTCCGCCAGACTTTGACAATTACCCAAGCTAAACTCCACAGTCCAAGCAAGTAATCCAAGTTCACCATATCGACTTCCTAAAGTTTTTAAGTGCAGTTTCATCAAGGGAATATCGATCAATGAACACATGGACTCATCATCAGCCTTTACCTGAACACGAAATTATCTTCCTATGGTTCCTTTCCTCTCATTCCATTCATTTGCATCCGATTTTTCCCTAATTACCTAGGGTATCATTTTATTTTTTCTATGGGATGCTCAACCAATCTTTCCCTACTTACCTAGGGTATCATTTTATTTTTTTAACTGGTTGGTTCTTTAGCAACTCAAAGAGTGAAGGCAAAATTGGCTTCATTGGAACAAAATTTTCTATCCTTGGCCAAGTTAAGTATTACCTCAACTTTGTTTTATAGTTACTTCAAAATATATACATTCGAATATCTAAGAGAGGAGAACTATACTTACACAGATAAGTCTTTTAGGACTGAAGAGAGAAATTCGATCCAGTGCATACCAAACCCCTTGACGAGAAAATTAAGTGAAGTTAAGGGTGAAGCCGACACAAGATCCCTTGAAAACCCACATAGATATGTGTGTTACTGAAGTAGTGTCAAGCCTCTAGGTTTTCCAATAGTCAATCAATCCCTGACAAACAAACATTGATGGTACTTAGTTCATGAGATGCAATAATCCTCAAAAATCATAGTTCTAAGTAATCAGTTTTAAGACATCAAAAAGTCAACAAGTGATATAAAAGTGCATTAGTATCAATGAGCATCCTCTCCCAGACTTAGTTCACACCGTCCTGATGTGAGAACAATAGTGAAAAAGATTGTCTCGCATAAAATAGAACAAAAATCTGGAATATCGAAGAAAGGGTACAAAAATGGTGAACCTGTACCCATGATCGATCGATCTCCTCTTGTGAGCAATCGATGAGGGTTTGAGCCAGCCGTACATCGATCCAAGATCGATCTACTAATCGAGTGTATGAAGCATGGAATCACTAATCGATCGATCTGATGGTCCTGATCGATTGTTCAATCGTGCGCACACCCATTTGCTAGTCGTGTAGAGTAGACTTCTATCATAGTCTGTTCAAGTAGACTTCTATGGTAGTCTGCTCAAGTAGTCATGTAGAGTAGACTTCTATGGTAGTCTGCTCAAGTAGTCATGTAAAGTAGAGTCTTTGAAATTAGTCTGTTTAAGTAGACTTCTGTAATAGACTGCCCAAGTAGTCTTGCAGAGTAGACTTTTCTAGGTTGCTTATGGATTTGTTTTGTTTCTATTCTATTTGATGCAGCACATGGATGCGGGGATGAATCTGCTGAGATCTCGCTATGCAAAACATCCGGAATAGTTTCGGTCCAACAGAATTTGTATGGTTTATTCCAGATTACAACAGATGTGGACAAACAAATTCCAAGAGTTCCTCGATTCTCCAGCAAACACAGATGGTACAGGGAAATGCCTACCTGGTGGAGCATTTGACTATTATTCAGGAGAAGAGCCATCACTTTGCCGTAGTGACAAGATGTGGGGAGCTGAAGTGGACGACATTTATTCCCAATTGAATATCGGTAACAGTCATTGGGTTGCTTTGTGGATATCAATACCTGATAGACACATTGTTGTGTGGGACTCTGCAGTTGGTATGTATGGAGACATGACAGAACGCGTGAGGCCATTTGCAGTCTTAGTGCCTTACATTATGCGTGAGTTAGCTAGCCCAGAAGACAAGGTTTGCATATCTGTGACACCGTACACCCACGAGTGTGTACAGACTTTGCCTCAGAATAAGCAGAGCAGAGATTGTGGTGTGTATTGCTTGAAGTACATCGAATGCCATGCACTAGGGA
>OVBA01005688.1:0-19149 GCA_900406435.1 Lepidium aucheri
TGATTGAAATTATATAGACCCACAAGGTTATTTTAATAAAAATTTTGGAGAGAGAAAAATGGGAGTCAATTTTGCAATTGACCCCAAGAATTGAGTCATTTTTGAAAGAAGCCCTAACTTTTATTACTACATTTTTTTAATAATTGGATTGATAAGATCCGATTTATATATAGTATAAAATCCACCCGTAAAATCTCTTTTCTAAGCTACTATATTGTAGTAACTATATTGTAGCAAGTAGAACTGAATTATTCTAATCACTGGATTTAGAACAAATCGGCTTATTACTATACTTGGAGAAATTAAATTTCTATTAATAGTATTATAATTAGTGTGAAACATATATCCAAGAGAACTACTAGTTGTTAGTATAGCGACCAGCAGATATAGGATTATTATACATGCATATAGTTTCAACTTTTGTCGTAATTATGTTCGTGACATCCATATATATATATACACACCTTCTTTTTGTGCCAACGTCAATGGTGACATAGTATTGTATAATTAACGAAAAAAGGAGAAATAGTATCATATAATTCACTTAAATACTATCTCCTCTTTTTGTAAGCAATTTCAAAACTCAGATCTCATGCTATTTGGAATATCTTAATGGAACTAAGCATCATAAGAATTTGAGAAATCTCGATATAATTGTATAACTGTTAATAGATATGTCTAAATCACAGCTCCATAAAAGACCACAAAAGTTATCAAATATCTACCAAAAATTATCAAATAGTCGTGTTTTAATTATGATTTATTTGGTTATTAATCATGTTTTAGTTACGATTTATTTAGTAATGACCGTATAGCTACGAAAGTAACTATAAAACGCATACAAATGACTAGACCATATATATTTGATGGTGTAATTTTTTTCATAGCCGTGATCGAACTACAAATATTATTATGATTTATATAGAGCTTTCAAATAAGATTTATTTTCCTATAAAATGTGCAAAAAGAAAAATCCCCAAAAAAATAACATTATCTTGCCTCACTCGACATATTTGACTGGTTTCTTGTCGCATGTTTTGCTGCTCAACTATAAATACATATGTGATATACTCATACACACTTCACTCACAAGCCGAACAAGCCAGTAGTGTTTTGTTACGAAAACAAACCAAAATGAGAAGTCTCAAGTCTCTCGCTCTCTTGGCTTTGCTCTTCTCCCTCTCCTTCGTTGTTTTTGCGGAAACATCCAACGATAACACAAATGGTATGTACAACTTCCCTTTTACACTTTCGAATATACTGATTATCGAATATTTGAATGATTATGTATGCGTCCAGCTAAGGAAGATGTGAAGCCAAGTACTGAAGCAACCGATGCGGTAGAGCCGCAACAACGTGGCCGTGGCGGTTGTAGGTTCGGTTGTTGTGGAGCCTATGCTTATGGACAGTGTGCCGCTTGTTGCCCTCGACCCCAGACTGCAGAAACCAAAGTTGAGGCAAATGACGTTTTTGTAGAGCCCCAAGCTTTGGAGACCGAGGCTGTTGAGGCTAACGTTGTTGAGCCTCAACAGCGCGGCTTTGGTGGTGGTAGTGGTTGGGGTGGTGGTGGTTGTAGATATGGATGTTGCGGTGGGTGGCGTTATGGACGGTGCGTCTACTGTTGCGCTCGTCCTCAAACCGAGGCTGATGTTGTAGAGCCACAAGCCTTGGAAGCAGAGACTGTTGAAGCCAACGTTGTTGAGCCTCAACAGCGTGGCTTTGGTGGTGGTGGTTGTAGATATGGATGTTGCGGTGGGTGGCGTTATGGACGGTGCGTCTACTGTTGTGCTCGTCCTCAAGCCGAAGCTGATGTTGTTGAGCCCCAGCAACGCCGTGGATGTAGGTACGGTTGCTGTGGAAGCTATGCTTATGGACAGTGTAGTGCTTGTTGTACCAAGAAGATGGCTATGGAGGAAGCAAAGAAGAAGGAAGAAGCTAAGCCATAAATTGGCCTTGTAACACGAACTCTCTTATCTTTGTATGCATGTACTGCATGGTTTATTACCATACGCACGTAACTTATGTCAAAAATAAAACATATATATGTTGTTTTGTAGTTTTCTCGTAATGATTATGAATAATAACAACTGTTTCCTAATTTTTCTTCATTGCCCCCACAAACGTTGTTACCTTTGGTTTAATTAAACTATAGTCTAAAAAAGTAGTATATAATATATGTTAGGTATATTTTAAGATATACCAAGAATTTAAATTATTACTACAAAATTTTTAATTAAAAATATTAGACACAAATTCGTAATGTTTACATATGATTTTTGTTACGAATTTGGAAAAAAAATTTATACAATATATATATAAAAATTGAAATTGTCGATCTAATTATTAAAAAAAAATCATCACAGTTTTATAATAATATCTTATGAAAAGATGTTTAATTCTTATTGTTATTGTTTGCCCCAGTTTTATGATAATATCTTATGAAAAGATGTTTAATTCTTATTGTTATTGTTTGCCCGTTATGCTGAGGATCAAATTTTTATGATTTCTTTTTCCGTGCTTTCAAAAAAAAAACTTTTGCAATGAGAATAGTAATTAACAACTATCTATACTATAGAATCACAGATCAAAATTCACACTTTCAAATTCTGTATAAATTGTATATAAATGCTAGAAAATTTATAATTTGCATTAATTAATTTTAGAATTTATACATGCCAACAAAAGGAGTATTCACAGATCCAATCCAGAGAGTTCCATCTCTTTCCTCAACTTCACTTATAGACATCCATTTATTTCCATTTCTACCCTCAAAAACCTCTAAAACTACGCCACTATCCTCACTCAACCTCACGGCCATGCCGTTCCCTTTATACTTGGCCCAAACCGAATGGGCCTTCATCCAATCCACCGGTAAGCCCAAAGCGAGACGTCCAAGCCACGAGTTCGATACAGCGAACTTCGTCAGTTTTGAGTGTTTTGTATTTAAGCCTACCCAAAATCCGCCACGTGGACTTCTCTTTATGTTGTCGGGGAATCCAGGGAGCTGGTCCGCGAAGATGTCGTAGCTCTCGTGATCTTTAGATGTTTTCGACGTGTCGTTGAGCCAGTAACGTAGGATCTGAGACGTGGCGGTCTCGCTTACGAGAAGGTAATCACCGTTTTGGCTCAAAACGACGCCGTTTGGAAACGCTAGGTTGGTTAGAAGAGTTGTCACTTGGTTCGTACTTGGTTCGTACTTCATCAGTCTACCGGTTTTGTCTCCACTCATCATCACACCAATATAATTTCTGTCAAAATAACATCAACCTGAAAAATTAATAATTTTCAAAAAATATAACAATACAAAGTTATGGATTTCTTTTTGTCAATAACTATATTAATAAAATCTAATTTATGTCTAATTATAAAAAAATTATAACATGAATGATACAACACATAAATATTCTTTCTATTTTCACACAAATTAAGAAAACATTAATATTTTGTATAGTCAAAAACACTAAAAATACATTAAACTTTGTATAGAAAACTGAAAACATCAACTAAAAAAACAAATATTTTTTTCTAAAATATCAACTACAACTAAACAGATAGAATAATACTTAACAGCCCACCAAATACAGTTTTTTAATTATTTAGATTTTTATAAAAATATACTTAGCCACTCAATATGTATTTTTCATATGACAAGGATTTATTAATTTAAAATGATTAAAAGTTTGATAAAATGTTACCTTCGTTGATAAACCGAACTACTATCGGTAAAGTAGATAGTTCCGGTCTGTGGATCGATATCCAATCCGTTAGTAAACCGAAGTTGGTTATTCAGGTCACGTGGCAATACCTGAGTGGCTATACCACCATTTGGGCCAACTTTAAGAAGGCCCATATAAGCATCAGCGATATAAAGATCATCAGAGGATTTATCAAAGGCAAGGCCCAATGGTCGTCCACACACGTGTTCCGTGCGTTGGTGATTATGTGGACCTTCACAACCTTCTCTGCATTGAATCAGAACAATAAATTTAGTGAAGTATAATCATCATCCTCATTAATTATTTCTTCAAATATACTTCTGCTATTTTTCACAAACAGGTTTATTTAAAGCATAGTCAATATATGCAAGTATATGCCACATGCAATTGAGTTTTAGAATCCCCCGAAATGGGAACTTCACATGCACGCCTATATAACGAAAGTTGTGATTCAGAAAGTTAAGATTTGCAATACCAATTTTAAAACAACCAACTTGACCACGTGAAAGTTGAAGTACACATATGCAGAAACAAACGACGTACCTTTCATTAGCTTTAAATTCCATTTTAATATTATTATATTAGAATTTAATTAAACCAAACGAATGACCTATTAAACTTAATAACCGAGTTATTTTCAGTCTACTAGTTATATATCACAGCTGATAACGCAAATAGCTGGTTCAGATATATGAAATACGATTTTATCCTACTACATATGGAAGTTAAAACTATAAGAATTTAGAAATAAGTTTGGATATAGATATGACGCGTTATCAATCTAACTGTTTGACAAAGACACAATATGAATATCTTTATTAAAAAAAGTTAATATAAGGTTTTATTGTCATAATTATTGTTTACAGTTTTTCCACTAATTTTTTTTGTTAGATCGACAAGACTCAATGCATACCCTAAAACTCATTTCTAAAATCTTTTTTAAGCTATTATATTGTAGCATATATAAATCGAATTCTAGTACCAAGTCAGCTAGATCATCCTAGCCACTAGATTGAGAGCAACTCGGTTTTTTACCACTGAAATCGATTGTACATAATAGCATATCTCCGAATGATATTATTTGAGATTAAGAGAGTTTGAATTTTGTGAATTATAGATGATATAAAGGAATATAATGAAACCAATTTATTTCTTTCACTGTTAGAACTACAAACGAGGTTTTTTAATAAAAATATTCTGGTACTTATATGAAAAAAAACAATAATTTTGATGGGACAATGGAGTTGGTGGATACAATTGAAGGAGTTTAAAACCACAAAAATAAAAATTCTCAAAACAAAACAAAAACCAATAAAAATAAAAAAAAATATAAGGAGAAAATAGTGCGTACCTTGTAGAGGTGGTGACGGCGAAATCGATCCAACGGCTATCATTAGCTAACCACTTAACAATGCGACCATCAGATAAACCGGTATAAGGACCGTAACCGGAGAAATCGAAGACAAAACTCTCCGGTCCTAAAGCTCCTGTTGTTGGAATTAGTCGAAAATCAGACAAATGTACAGTCAACATACATTCTCCATGTTTTGTTCCTTCATCGGAAAATTCAGTAAGACTAATGAAAATGGCAACAATAATCGCCACCACCAAGAGAAGCTTCATATTTTCCGATTGTTTTAATATATTTTTTTTTGTGTCTTTGAGGTAAGAGTTATGTTGGTTATATATATATATATATAAGATGTCAGAAATAATTAATAGTATTCTTACATGTCGAATTCGTGTCAAAAAATATTTTTATGGAATAAAATTTGTATTCTTGGGATTTGTAGATTCGTTTTAAAAATTTGTTTAACATTTCCTTGTTTAATAACTTTATATAGATGAAAGAAAACAATTTTCTTTTGGAATATATACATGTAAAAGGTATGATTGCTTACAAAATGCCATAAATTAAGGGGCCACATTCACTTGATTGTCAATTTTTTGGATTATCTTCTATATATTCTAATTTTTTCCTTTTAATTTCACAATTTTAGGTAAAGTGAACAATTTATTTAACAGGAAAATAATATCTAATATGGAAAATAAACATTTTTCTTTCCACAGAAAATGAAAGGATGAAAAAATTGAGAAACGTAACAATTTATATTATTTTAAATAAAACAAAATATAGCACGAGATTAATAATAGGGCTTAGGATGTTTACAGTTTTTTTATTTTTTCAACTTTTATAGAGCTTAGGACGTTAATGATTTCTCTTAATAATAAATGTTTTTGTTTGACTTTTAACAAATAATAAATGAAAAAATTTATCAAAACCAAAAAATAAATAATAAATGTAATGTGACAAAAAAAAGAAGTAAATGTATTTGTTTGAATATGATTACTACATATGATATGAAAGAAACATAAATAAAAAATGAATAACAAATAATAAATGAATAACAAACAGATGAAGATAGAGAAAGAGAATAGACAGGAGGAAAAGAGTCAGTTTGCAGAAGACGAGCAACTGCATGAGCCCCACTCGGCAACTTATTTGTTGTCATATATTGTCTTTCTCACCATTTATTTATTTATTTATTATTTTTTTGTCAATAATTAGATCGACAAGGCTCAATCTATAGTTTAATTCATACCTTAAAATCCCTTTTAATCATACTAATGTAGTGGGGAGGAATCAAACCTCGTGCCCTAAGTCATTAGTTGGATCATCCTAACCACCAGATTGAGAGTAACTCGGCATTTATTTATTTTATTTTAGAATTGTATATTTATCTTATTTTATTTTATATTATTTTTTCTTTATTTGATAGTGGTAGGTGGTAAGTGGTAAGTTAAAAATAGGTACATTTATACTTTCTATGTTATCTAAGAACTTATATTGGCTAGTTCTAATATTAAGAAAAAATAGAATATCAATAGAAACCGTTTAATGGGCTTTTTTGTTCTCAAGAAAAACAAAAAAGACTAGAAAGCCCAGCTCAAGGCCCATAAGTATTTAATGAGGTAATTTATACAAAGCCACATTAATTAACATTAACACCCTTAATAAAAATTAAAACAAAAATTTATGCTCACTTACACGAGTTAAAATTTCAAGGAATCTCATTTGGTCCACATAATATTATTATTAGGTAAAAAATGATTTGACCATTGATTTTGCTTTATCGATCTAATTCTTGAATAAAAAAACCGTATCTAAATAAAACCAAGATTGCTTTAACAAGAAAAATAAAAATCAACATTTCAGTAAATTACAAGATACAGCAAATACTCACAAGTTTAAAACCTATATATATATATTATCAAATCCCATACATATATGAGAAATTGGTAATGTAACGATTAGAAAATACTTCCAATAATGTAATCTTATCAATCACTAGCGGTCGAGAACCCAAACCGAAGGCATAAATACAGAACCAAACCAAAGCTTACCATCTCTTTCTTGAACCTCACTTACAAACTTCATATTCTTACCTTCACTATCCTCAAGTATCTCCAAAATCTCTCCAGTCTTGCCACAAAGTTTCACAGCAACGGCATGAGGCTTTGCTCCAGAGAAAAGAAAAACCAAAATCTCCATCCTTAACGTTTTTATGAAGAATTTCCCAATCAATGGATGGATCATACATAACCTAGAAAATGGAGTTCTCTTGGAATGCAAGGCAACCCAAAAATCTCCTGTCTCAGTCCTTCTGATATTGTCAGCATAGCCAGGGAGCTTCGCGAATATATCGCGAGTCCCGGCTTTTGGTCCCTTGATCCAATATCGATGCACAAGTTGTGTTGGGGCTTCACATGAAAGTACGAATGAAGCATCTTTGCTTAAGGTAAGACCATTGGGGAAATGAAGACGGTCCATTACAACTTTGGCCTCTTTTGTCTTCTTATTGTATCGAATCGCTCTTCCTGTCTTTTCACCTCTTAGAAACACGTAGACTACGTCCCTAGATCCAAATAAGAACACAACGTTTTAAGAATGTTCGAAAACACTAATCTAGATCATTGTTTCAGAAGTGAAGTTATAATTACGCAAAGTGGTAAGTGTCACTGCTATCGTTGAAGTAGATAACATCTTCTTCTTCGTCTATATCCATTTGATTCGCAAACATAACTTTCTGACCTTCGACTTCGTCTACAACTTTCTCGGCTAATCCTCCGTTTGGTCCGACCTTCATTACACCAAAGTAACCATCGCAAAAATACAAATCTCCCGTTTTCTTCTCAAAGCTAAGTCCCAAAGGCCTCCCACACGCAGGTTCCACCTTATGGCTTGAGCAATTCTCTCTTCATATGTACACAATAAAGAAGATTAAAATATACACCTATATATAGTTATACCTAAATATTTTCATTAAAACAACGCGTACATTATAATTAAATTTGGTCTTTTTGTTGGTGCTTTCATAAAACTAAGTTACAATGTTTGATAATTGATTAGACAATTTTCATGTCTTAAACTATAATAGAAAATCTAGAGTCAAAGCCGGTCTAACTCTATCCAAGACCCTATTCAAAATTTCTCAAAAATTTAGAAAAACAATAATAAAAGAGATATTTTTTTGTCCTGTTTACTAAAAAATCAATAAACTCAAAATTTTTGATCCTAATTACTATAAAATTATATAAATTATAATAATTTGGGCTCTAATTACTATAAAATTTTAGAAATTCCAAAAAATCAAAGACTCTAAATATTATAAAATTTTATAAGCTTATAAAAATTTCAGACCCTAAATCTTTGCTTATATGGCTTATGTTTCGGGCCGGCCGTATATCTAGAGTCAATCCAGTCCTTAGAACGTACCATTTTTTAGGAATTAGTTGGGCTTCACCCTAGAACAAGACGTAACTTTATGTATAATTAAAGCAAACCTGTGAGGAGATGAGTAAGCGAATTCGACCCAGCCAAGATCTTCACCACTCCACTTGAGGATGCGACCATCAGTGACCCCAACGTAAGGGCCTTCCCCTTGTGGATCCCAGTCCATGCTCTCCGGTCCATCCACAGGAAGCGGGATTGTCCTTGCCATGGTAAGGACGTTTTTGGAGCCCTCTATACTCTCCGGTCCGATGATATATGGACCAAAGAAGACGACCAGTACGGCCATAACCGCCGCCACAACGGACCACTTCCGACTGATCGGCATTGATTTTCTACTTTGCTTTCTCTTCCGGTTAAAATATGTTTTATATGTAAGTTAAAATGGGTAATTACTTTATTATAAGCATGTATGGTAAGTTGTGGATGTTTCTCGTTGGAGAATAAGTAAGAGACAAGTAAAAAAATAGAATAAAGCAGACGCGATTCCATGTGTCTACTTTTAGTAATCGTTTTAAGAGTAATCGTTTTCTAATTAATTCATTTGGTTCCTTAACAAGGTTGACAAAAAAACAGACTTATATTTAAATACGAGTACAGAAAAGAGCGTCAGTGTGTTGTAGAAGGAAAAACTTTTAAAAATATTCTGATTTGTAAATAAATGCAGGTGGAGCTAATTAAAGCTTCACAGCTCGTCTTAATTATAGTATTTTGTAGATAAAAAAAAAAAAATTGTATCGGTTTTCAGCTAGTTCTTGGTTCCAGTGTTTACCTATATTCGATGTAGATAATTTATATTGTATTTTTAATTATTTCATTCACGTGTGTTATTTAAGTTATTAAACGTCAACAAGTAACTTATACTATATATTACTAGTAATAATGTTAGACACTAAAAGTTTAAAAAATATTATATGGTTATCTTTTTACCCAAATACATGCATATCTTGGTTTCAAGTAATATAATTTTTTTTAATAAGAGTCACAACTGATCAGTCCATTAGCCAAATTTCTATATAATGTAGGCGGTAAAACTCAATTTTGGAATATGCAGGTGCATCTACCTTTACTCAACTTACCACCTACTAGTAGGATAAATGCCACTTTCCAAATAATACAGCGATTAAAAAAAGAAAAAAATTCGTCTGCAAGAATATGTTAAAATATAAAAGTAATTAAACATAAATGGAAATGAAGCAATCAAGAGTTTAAATGGTTCATTTAAAATGATCTCTCATGTTTTTTATCAAACTTTTTTATTGCCTGGTTTATATAGTCTAACTTATGATTCTGGTATTTAGAAAATGAACTTTAGGTGGGTCTTGTCCATCAAATAAAAGGTTTTTTGAAACACCAAAACGATTCTTTGCGTCACCATGGCTGAATGTTGTTGGACAAGGAGTATTTAAACAGGGTAATTAATACAAAACCACATTAATTAACAATAAGACAAAAACAAAACAAAAACAAGATACATGCAAATACTCTGATGAAGTTAAAAACCTTTAACTATCATCAAACCCCACGCATATGTGAGATAGGAAAGGGAAAAGTTCCGACAATTACGGCCAAAATTCAAAAACTTCAATGATGTAATCTTATGAATCAGTTACGATCGAGAACCCAAACCGAAGGCACAAATACTGACCCAAACCAGAGCTTACCATCTCTCTCTTGAACCTCACTTATGTACTTCATGTTTGTACCTTCACTATCCTCAAGTATCTCCAAAATCTTTCCCGTCTCACCGCAAAGTTTCACAGCAACAGCATGAGCCTTTGCTCCAGAGAAAAGATGAATCAAAAGCTCCATCGAAAACGTCTTTATAAAGAATTTCCCAATCCATGGATGGATCATACATAACTTAACAAATGGAGTTCTCTTGGAATGCAAGGCAACCCAAAAATCTCCTGTCTCGGTTCTTCTTATGTTGTCAGCATAGCCAGGGACCGTAGCGAATATGTCTCGAGTCCCGGCTTTTGGTCCTTTGATCCAATATCGATGCACAAGTTGTGTTGGAACCTCACATGAAAGAACAAACGAAGCATCTTTGTTTAAGACAAGTCCATTAGGGAAATGAAGATGGTCCATTATAACTTTGGACTCTTTTGTCTTCATATTGTATTGAATCGCTCTTCCTGTCTTTTCACCACACAGAAACACGTGGAATACGTCCCTGATCCAACCAAGAACAAAACATCTTCAAAATACTATTCTAGCTAGATCTTAGTTCTAAAGAGGAGAAGTTATATATATATATATATTACGCAAAGTGGTATTTGTCGCTGCTATCGTTGAAGTAGAAGATATCTTCTTCTTCATCTATATCCATTTGGTTCGCAAACATAACTTTCTGACCTGCGACCTCGTCTACGACTTTCTCGGCTAATCCTCCTTTTGGTCCGACCTTCATTACACCAAAGTAACCATCACAATAATACAAATCTCCTGATTTCTTCTCGAAACTCATTCCCAATGGCCTCCCACAGGTAGGCACCACTTTATGGCTTGAACAGTTCCCTCTTCATAAATAAACAAACCAAATTAAAATATAGCTAAATAGTTATACCAATGTATTTTCATTGAAACAAGCTGTTCTTGAATCATATTTTTATAATTGTTTGTCTTTTTGTTGGTGCATATATAACTAAAACAAACCTATGAGGAGATGAGTGAGCGAATTCGACCCAACCAAGATCTTCACCGGTCCACTTGAGGACGCGACCATCAGCGACCCCGACGTATGGACCTCCCCCTTGAGGGTCCCAGTCCATACCCTCTGGTCCAGCTGCAGGAACCGGGATTGCCCTAGCCTTGGTAAGGACGTTTTCGGAGGTTGCTATATTTTCCGGTCCAATGAGATATGGACCGGTAAAAAAGACCAGGACGGCCATAACCGCCGCCACAATGGCCCATGGCATAAGTTTCTGACTGATGGGCATAGGTTTTGTATTTTCTCTTGGGAAAGAGAGTGTTTTCTGTTTAAGTGGGAATGGCTAATTACTGTATATATGCATATTTGGTAAGAGACAACGAATAAATAGAGAAAAGCATAAGCAATTGGGAGAAGTGATAGTCACATGTGACTACATTAAATGAATGTTTTAATATTTTTTAAATTTTTTTTAAGAATAATTATTTTCTAATTAATTAGTTTTTAAGTGGAAAAGTGAACTTATAATTTAAATAAATAAGGTACGTTAAAACAGTATCAGTGTCATTATTTCGATCATGCTGTCCAAAGTTATAGTGGGAAATGAAATTATTTCGATTTGCGAATAAATGTCAGGTGAAGCTAAAGTTTGAAGCCACGACATAGTTGTTGAATCAATAACTTAAGACAATGATACATAGCAGCCTAATTTTGGTTAGAACTCACATCACTTTTTTAATTTACTTTTTACTTTGAATTAGATTTGTTACCTCTTTTTGACATTTTCGACACTTGTTTTCTTTGTTTCAAAGCTTTTTTTTTGTATTTTCTCACTTGTTTTGTTTGTTGACGTGTGTTTTTTGGGGTAATTCAATAGCTTTTCTTTTTGTTGTGTTATATCCACAATACACATCAACCATATCTATATAGTTATAATAAATAAATTGTGATGAATAATACTTATTAATGTAATGTATAAAACCAATATAATTTTTATATTTTCCTCACTCTTAGTACTTTTATCAATAATTTTATTAGAATCTATTTCTATTTTATTTTTATCAACCGTAATATCAATAAACTCCGATCCATTGCCTAAAGTCTCACTTGAAAATTCTTTTTTAAAATCTATTATATGTAATGTAGATGAATCAAACATCTAATACCAAATCATTATTAATGGTGTAAGAAAAAAAAAACATTTGCCTAACGCCCTAAATATTCAAAATATAGTGTAATAAAATAGTTTCTAGGTCTTTTTATAAAATGAGTAACAAAGGTTCAAACCATTTAAAATAATTTTGGAGAATTAAATTTTTTATATCACAAAAATATATATATATATATATATATATATATAAAAAGAAGAAGAAATAAATCTTGATTAGGTTTTATAAAGAAAATTTGAAAAAAATTATAATTGAAAAAGGATTAAAATTAATTTGAAATCGAAAAAATATCATGAGTTTATAAATAATTGTTTTAGTTTAGTTTTTTTTGTCAATAATGTATACTTTAAGTGATAAAATTTATAGAAAAAACATTAAAAATTATTGTGCACCTCAATAATTTTTTTATTACATATACTTCATAAAAAAGATTATATTGATAAGTTTTTATATTAATCTCGCCTTAGATTTCCATAATCTCTGACACACTCGTTAGTTAAATTAATCCTAATAACCAAATAGAAAAGAATTCAGCATTAGAATTTATTATATATGATAGTGTAGTTCAATATTAGGATGCTTTTGATGGTAAGAGTTTAATAGAAAATTTACTAATTAACATGTGGAGAACCAAATCTAAAATCTATGCTGTGACGTGGATAGCATATGGATCCCATAAAAATCTTACTATGTACTATTTTATGTTCAAGTTGAATTGTTTATCTCAAAGTATTTTAAAATAAAGCATTTTATTGAGGTGGAAAGGAAATTAGTGTTTCACGTTTTGTAAAGGAGTCCAGGCCACTTGTACAATTTGTCTTCTTAAGTATCTCTTTTATTATTCTTCTTCACATCTTCTGCTGATTTTTCAAAACCAAATCTAGTTTATTACATTACCTTTTACGAAGTTTCTCTTTTACCGGTTACAACAACCGACAAAAAAAAATATTTAACCCACAAAAAAGAAACTTGTGATAAGCAGTATTTTTGCTTGAATAAACGTAGAGTAAGAAAATTTTTATTTTTTGTATTCTCTAAAAACATTAATCATTCTATTTTAACTTTTAATTAAAGAATGGAAAGAAAAATGTGTTAAAAGAAAATAAAAATAAAAAGAAATATGAAGAATTAAATTTGCTTTTACTTTCAGTTTACTTTTTGAAAAACAAGTTATATTTTGAAACATAAAAGAATCTTTAAAACAATTTACTGTTTTAAGGGAATAGTATTTAACAATATATCTTAGTTTTCATTCATTAAAAGCATCTACATCAGTGAACCCCGCTTGGGGTTCACTAATTTTTCAAAAATAAATTAAAAAATATTAGTAATATTTTCCACCGGCCCCCCCAAGCAAAATTAGTGAACCCCAAGTCTGATGTAGATGCTCTAATGCCTCAAATTCCTTACACATAACAAAATAAATATCAGTTTAGATCCTTCATCGTTTGAAAAACAATGATTGGTTCCACTAAGTTAGTTGGTGAGCTTAGAAATTTTACTTTGGGCTTTTGTTTGCACTGCTGGGTGTTGTGGTTAGTTAGTGTCGGTGAGATGTGGGTTTGGATGATTTAAGAGCCCTTTGTTTGCTATTTAGATAATCAAAGGACAATAGGCCCAATCACTGCTATGTTAAGTCCAATTAAGCCCAATAATATGTCATATCGGCCCGGCCCGGTCATATGAAATGAACTTTTGTTATCTCATATTTGCACATTTAAAAGTTAGTACAAAAACATATAACTAACCGTTGTAAGTAACCACAACTAACCGTTTTTTTTTCCAATTGGTGAAGTTTGTACTACACATTAAACCGGTTTAAAATAACAATCTGCACATTGCTTTAAAGTTTATGAGAATATATATAAATGCAGTTATTGTTAACATAGGGAACCTAAGCATCTTGGTTTATGTAAAAGCTAATTTTAATTAGAGATCATAGCCTATTTTATAAAAATGCCACTTGAATACTGAAAAATGAAAAAAAAAAAAAAAAAAAAAAAAAAAAAAACAGAAAAATGGTTAAAGTAATGATTGATCGTAAGAATGATTAGACTTCTCTTGAATCAGCCACTAGTTTTTTTTTCCTTTTTAGGATTCTTTAAACAGTACAAATTTGGAATGTTTCGATTTGATTTTCTCAATTATCTATACTATAACTTAAATAATCTTGTTAGTTTACTAAATTTCTGTGTCACAATAGACTTTTTGTGTAGCTTTGAAAAGCAAAGCCCAGGAAATCAACACTAGTTTTGTGTTTTCTTTTATGTTTTTTCTTTTGTTTTTAAATGTGAGATTTTTGTACCAATAACAACGCATAGTCGAGATTAATACATACTTACATTAATACCAAATGGAATATAAGATAGGGTTAAGGTCACCAGAAAGGAAAGGAGGCGGTTTCTACAAAACTTGTCGATAGAGGCACGAATGGTACCAGCTGGTAAGACAGTCTACACGGAGAATAGCCTCACATTTCTTTCTTCAATGTTACTAAAACCATAAAACCTATGTATTTTGTTTTTCTGTTACTAGAAGATTCAAATTTTGAGTTATACTTTTCCTTATAGCGAATCCCACCAATCACAAGCTTAAATTCGGATAATACAATTTTATATACATATGCAGCTTGGAGCTCTAGGATCACTTCAGTGATCTCGGCTAGATTTTGAACAAGCTAGCATTAAAACATTTGTGAAATCAGCACTAATCGCTTAATGTCTGGCCATGAGAGAAGGAATTCGAAGTTACTTCAACCATGGATGGAGAAGAATCATTGCTTGCTCAGATTCTCTCACTCTTATCAAAAGTTTAGCTGGTCAAGATCCTCCAAAAGAGATTCACAACATTCTTCTTGATATTTTATCTCTATCGCTTTTGAAAACGTTAATTTTAGCTTTGTCTATCATGGGTGCAATGAAAACGCTGACAGCTTGGCTAAAACAGCTCTCAATGCACTCCCACCTACTACTCTTTAATTTCTTTAATGAATCATTCAGTTACCAAAAAAAAAAAATTCCTTAATTCGAGAGCAATCGTTGGTAATATTATTATACAGACATAAAAACTATTTTTGGAAATGTTTGTATTTGGGAGGATCCGAACTTTGTCATAAAAATAAACAATCAGGGTGAATTCTCAGTCAATTGTATCAATTCAACTTGGTTGTTTATCTACGTATTCAATTTCTATACTCGATAGTTTTAAATACAAAAGAAAAATGAGATCGCAGAAGCAGTCGAAGTTATGGAATATACAAAAGTTAATACATTGAGTTGTATCTTATAATCTTTTGCCGACAAGTCGAGCTGTTATTATTCTCAAATTAGATCTCAACGTACGGTCGTATCTTCTTAAACTAATGGTTATGGTTTGGTTCACCGTATTAAGACCAAACTCATCTCTTTTTTAATATCATTTACTTATTGTTAATTATGTAACACACCGTGAACTAACGTGATTCGATACTATTTTAAATCACACCCAAACAAATAAATACAATTACTATTAATTATTTGATGCTTATCGGTACATTAATTTTTTGTTATAATTTGTTAGATATAAGATCGATTGGGTACAACCACTCGTAATACGCACCCATTTTGTTCATTTTAATTAAAAAAATTATTTGGTGTTCTTGAGTCACATATTCTCCATAATTATAAAATATCACACCATAATAGTGTAATATCTAAATTCGTAAATTATTTAATTTTAAAAGTTATCTTTTAATTTGCTGAATCGTGACTTCTTGAAAAATATGTTGATGAAGTGATTAAATGTTTATATTACTATACTTTTTGCGAAGATTGACAAAAACCGATATATAAACAAACCTAAAAGTGTAATATTTAAAATCATAATTTATTTAATGTTAGAAGTTGTATTTTGGTAGAATCGTGACTTCTTAAAAAATATGTTGATCAAATGTTTATATTTACTATATTTTTGTCAAGATCGACAAAAATATATAAATAGCCAAATCTCTCAAACTCCTAACAATATCATTTGAGCAAATATGACTTCATGAAAATGAGTTTGAGTGGAAAAAATAATATATATAGCATTTAACCACTTACCAAAGATACTTCCCATTATTTTTACTATTTTTGTTATGAGAATTTGATTTTAAATAATGGTACTTTTTCAATCTAATTGATAATTAGAAAAAAAAAACAAAACTCATTATTCCCTGAAATAAATAAGAATTCGATTTTGATAGTAATTTTACATAATAAAATTTGATTTATAAACTCAAATTTTGTTGACAATATTTTTTACGTGTTAATATAGATAAGAAATATAAACATATTGCAAAGATCATGGAGGGCACCAGATAGGATCCATCGTATCTTGGCTCATGTCACATGCCAACGTCTCTCTATGCGTTAATAATATTCGTGACATTGACTTTGCATTTATATCAATGTTACATCTTATATTATATGCACATGGATATAACTTTATGCTTGTTATAAATTAATCTCAAAATTTTACAAGTCAAATTTTAAATATTCGTCGAATAAAATTTGGTAATTACACATTAGGTTCCTTTTAACCAGTCAAATCATAAAGTTGCAAAAAAATGTCAAAAGAAAATATATAAATTATTATATGAATCGTAGAATGCGACTCATGACAATCCAATATTGACACGAAGATTCCACCAAGCTGTTAATTTTTCTTTTTATCTTTACTGTTTTTGTTTTTACTTTCGAAAATAGGAAAAAAAACCTGCAATAAAGACCTAAAAAAAAGCCCGAAGACAAGGGAAAGTGCTGGTCACTGTCTGTCCATTTTTATTTTCATCTAGAATTATAATAACCAAATAACATAGAAAATATTTTAATAGCCAGCAAATTTATAAGTTTTTGTGAAATAAACTTCGTATTTTAATTGATTTATGAGTTGAAAAATTTGGAAACTTGATTACTTACAATGAGCAAAACTTTGCTCGCACTAACATAATCTAGTGGTTGAATGAGAATTTTGAAAATTTAGAAACTTCTAGATTCAAATTTTTTTGGATATGCATTTGTGTGTAACAATTTTAAGAGTTTTCACATAAATATGCTTAATTGATTATTGAGGGTAATCAAATCTCATGCAACCAGTTGATTTAAAAACTATTTAAGAGACAAAAACTCCAAGACCTAATTCAAAATTCATAGTGTTTATTGAACCGTTCGAAGTATAAAAAAAATTTAGTCTAAAATGATAATTAAATTGAAACCGAGGGAGTAACTGATTACTTCCAATGAACAACTAACATATTCTAGTGGTTGAAGGAGAATTTTGAAAATTTAGGAGCTTCTAGATTCAAATTTTCAGGATACGCTTTTGTGTGTAGCAAGTTTAAGAGTTTTTGCACAATTTCGTTTAATTGATTATTGAGTGTAGTCGAATATCATGTAACCAGTTGAATTAAAACCATTTAAGAGACAAAATCTCCATAACCTAATTCGAAATTTATAGTGTGTTGAATTGAACCATATGAATTAACAAAAAAATAACTTAGCAATTTCATTTTTAACACTTTTGTTTTACAGTCAATGGAATTGTGGTCCGAATTAAATAAATCCATTTAATTAGACATTGTGTTTTTAGAATTTGTTCATTGTATAAAATGGTAGGGTCAAAAGTTGTGATGATGAAGTTATGAATATGTTTGAAGAGGAGGAGGGTCCTCTCTATCATCAAAGAGACATGGACGATTGTGTTTAATTTTGAAGAGACAAGATCTACATTGAAGATCTATTTGACTATTTCTTAGGTTTTTTTCAAATCAAATCCGACACATCTTGCATTATAATTTCATAATCACTCCATTACTTCATAATTTTTTGTCAACGTCACGACCATTTGACTCTTGCTTCTCTATTCCTTTTTTTATCTTCTCTTTTTATTGCTATTTTGAAATAAATAAAGTTTCCTAAGCTTTTTTATAAAAAATTTAAAATACTATTTTGTTGTTGAGGATTTAAAAATACTATTTAAAGTATTTTCTTTGATGGTTTTTAATTTAAAATATTATTTAAAATGTTTTCATCTTTTAGTCACAACATGAACCACAATTTCCCATCGTACCACTATTTTTTACTATCATTGTTTACCGTATCTAATTTTACAAATATTTTGTACAATATATATATATGTTTTTTTTGGAATCATACAATTATATATGTTTTTATCGTTAATAAAACTATAATCATTTTGTATCATGAGTCAAATTAATAAATTTAATATATGTTTTCTTTTGTGTTGATCTTAATACATAATGCAGAATTGAAGAGTGGGAAAACAAGTTGCAAATTTTGAATATTGATGAAATTTTTTATGAGTTTATGTGTTGTCATATATGAAAAATCAGAGAATGCAACAGAGATTTGATATACCGATCAGAATGCGTTGATCCAACGCTTCAACTTGTTTTATTAATATAATCTTTTCTACAAAAGACTTATACTTGTTGGTTACAACCTCACCAACACAAAACGAAACAACACACAACTCTAAACAATGGCTCTCAAGAGTTTTTCTCTTTCTAAATCTCAAACAAAAACTCTCCCAATCTCTCTAGAGTGTTAGACGGCTCTACACACCCTAAGACCTTTTTATAGGTCGTGAATCTTAACCTAGAATCTCCCAAATCTCTCAGATATAGAAACTCTCGAATTAAGACAACTTTCCATTTCTTCTTCACAATGACCTGTTTTCAGTTGACAGCTCATTGTCTTGAGTTTCACCTTGACCAGCAGGTCTCCGTCAAGCTCAGCTAGAATCTTCCAAATCTCCCAGAATCAGAAATTCTATCAATAA
>OVBA01005690.1:225-19143 GCA_900406435.1 Lepidium aucheri
TATATGAGGAAGGTTGTTGTTGTGGATGGAACATCTTTACAAGGAAAATATAAAGGGACTCTTTTCACGGCAACAATGCAAGATGGGAATTTCAACATTTTCCCTATGGCTTTTGGGTTGTTGATACCGAAAATGATGAATCGTGGGAATGGTTTTTTAGACAACTCAACCGTGTCATTCCTGATGATGAAGAGTTGGCCATCATTTAAGATAGGCATAAATCAATAGCCAAAGCAATAACAAACTTGTATATGCTTGCCGCTCGTGGGATTTGCACTTACCATCTACGCAAAAATATTTTGTCCAATTTCAAAGGAGGAGAGTCCTTTAAGCTATTCAAAAAGGCTGCTACTGCATATATGTGTGACGAGTTTAATGCAATCTTTGGCCAAATAGAGAGACTAGATCAAAGGCTATATGAGTATTTGCTTAGGGCTGATGTTCGTTTGTAGAGTCGTGCACATTTTCCTGGGAATAGATACAACTTCACGACGTCAAACATAGCAGAATCTATCAATCATGCGTTAGCTGAAGCGCAAACATTTCCTATTGTGCAGCTTATAGATGCCATTAGAGCAATGTTAACAAGGTGGTTCGCGAAGAAGAGGGCAAATGCAGCTGCAACAACGACCGTTCTCACTACAGCAATCGAAAAACTTCTCAAGGTACGTCTTGGTAGAGTTTTGGTAGAGATTGGTGGAGTATGGTGGAGTTTGGTAGAATTAGGTAGAGTTTGGTAGAGATTGGTGGAGTTTTGGTAGAGTTTTAGCAGACTTTGCTGGAGTTTAATAGAGTTTTGGTAGAGTTTGGTTGACATATTGTTTTTTTTCACCATGCATAATAGACTCCTCGAAGCCACACAATACAATGTGCAAAACATTGATGAGCATCAATCGGTTGCCACGAGCTCGGGCTCCTCACATTTGGTTAATTTGACAGATAAAACATGTTCTTGCAACAGGTTTGGTGTGGATAAAATACCTTGTGTGCGCCTTAGCCATAGCAAACGTATGGAAGCGTTCGAAGATCGAGCTCACAAATCCTTACTATTATACGTGTTACTTGTACCATGCGTATGCAAAATGTGTGATGCCAAGAGATACAGCACTTCCAATACCTGAAGAGGTGACTCGTAAATTTTTTTTACCTCCTGTTATACGAACCAACCTGGTAGGCCAAAGAACTCACGGTTGAAATGTTGGTTTGAGTGCTCATTAGAGGCAAAACGTCCAAGGAAAGTGACAACTTGTTCGCGATGTAAAGGTGTGGGACATAATGCTCCAACATGTAGAGCAGACGTCCAATCTTGAACTAAGTTAACCAAACTCAATTATGTGTTTATTATGTGTCCATGTTATGTGTATCTCTACTAAACTCTACTATGTGTTTACCAAATTCTATTATGTGTTTTTATCCATGTTATGTGTAAATCTACCAACCTCTATTATGTGTCTACCAATGTTATGTGTGTATCTACCAAACTCTACTATGTGTATTCTAAACTCAATTATGTGTTTATCATGTGTCTATCCATGTTGCATAACTCTACCAAATATCAACCAAAGTCTACCAAAGATCAACCAAACTCTACTAACGGTCAACCAAGCTCTACCAAAGGTCAACTAAACTCTACCAAGATCAACTAAACTCTACCAAAGATCAACCAAGCTCTACCAAAAATCAACCAAACTCTATTATGCGTCTATCCATGTTATGTGTAAGGTCAACCAGAAAGGCAATCCAAGTTATGTAAGGTCAACTCTACTAATATCTATTCAATTTGTTATGAAAAAGACAATCATTTGTTAAGTTAATATATTACCACATTTTGTCCATTACAAAATATAAAGTTACTGATATACTCTCATAGGATCATGTTCTACATCAAAAAATTATGGTCCTTTGAGAGTATTTGTTAACAAAAAAGAGTTTTGTAAAAGCTTTTACAAACTCTACCAAGATCTACCAAAAAACGGTGAGTATACCAAGATCTACCAAAGAACAACCATGATGTACCATTCCGTAAGCAACCCTGTGACGCTGTAATTAATACCGCTTTATCAATGTTTTTCACACGAGGAAGCGGACATGAGGAGTTAATTTTCTCTGGTATTGGAAGCTCATCCATAACTTCAATGCCGAATTTCAACCGCATAAAAGGGACGCCATTATCTTGTATTTCCTTAAATTCGCATCCAATGGCTAAACACTCAATAAACTTCAGTGTGTACATGCCACAGTCACCAGATTGGTGGTTCACCGGGGTCGTTTTCACCCTAGATATAGTGTAAGGCTTCGCTTTCACCTGTTTCCGCATATCCTTTAGAAGCATGGTCCTACAAAGATATGGAATCATCCTCGCATATGGCCTGTTTGCAGAAAAAAGGTAATCACATTCATAAGTAAGATCAACGAAGCTCAACCAAAGATAAACCAAGCTCTAGCAAAGAGGAACCAAGCTCTACCAAGATCAACCAAGCTCCACCAAAGAGAAACCAGGTTCTACCTAAGATCAACCAAGCTCTACCAAAGATCAACCAAGCTCTACCTAAGATCAATTAAACTCTACCAAGCTCTACCTAAGATCAACCAAGCTCTACCAAAGAAAAACCAAGATCAACTTAACTCTACCACACATCTACCAAACTCTACCAAAGATCTACCAAACTCTACCAAAGATCTACCAAGCTCTACCAAATATCAATCAATCTCTACCATTTAGTTGTAGATGAAGTGTACCTGACTGAGTCTATCAATACTTGATACGCCACAGCTGAGAGTTCATGATCGTATATGGTCACTGTCTCCTTAACCAAATCAATGACAACCGCAGTCCAATGGATGTTTTTGATGTTATGAGCAATGTACAATGTGTCAACATCTCGAAACCAGTGCTTCCTTGTTTGACACCGTATTAGGAGTCTACCAATAAACATTTCGCGAAAAGATTCATCAAACAAATACTTTTAGGGGTTTACCGTGAAGGCATCATACTTTGTACACCACAACCAACATAGTCCAGGATCAAGAAGCGTTATCCTATCACTTTTATATGGAGATGGATTCTGCAAAGATCTTCGATGAAATATATTTATACCGGTACTCATGTGCTGCAAAACAAGGTAACGTAATATTAGCACAACCAAAATTAACAAAGTAAGATAAGCAAAATTCAAGGAACTTACCAGATCTATGAACCATCCGTACGTATCTTGTGGCCATAAAAGTCTAGGCATCAGCAACTGGAGATAGAACTCAGGTAACAGACTGATGTCGTCCACCAAGTTATCCTTGCAAACCGTGCAAATTAGCAAACACCATATACATTAGAATCATTGCACGGAGAACATCAGATCCTTACAATTTGCGTCTGACAAGGAGACGAAGCCGATTCACTTTGGGATGATGTATTGGTGCGAATGGATTGTATGAGTTAGGCAGAACTATGTCATCTGTTATGATTCGCCTCATAACAGAACTTCCTTCGAACGGGGATTTCTGAATTAAACACAAACAATACTTTAGAATTTAGACATAGAAATTGTAGATCTAACAAAATAAATTCAAACTCTACCTAGCTCTACCAAACCTCCACTAAAGTCTACCAAACCTCCACCAAACTCTAACAAAGCTTTACCAAACCTCCACCAAACTCTACCAAATTTCTACCAAAAATTTGCCAAACCTCCACCAAACTAGACTACAAATTCTAGCACACTAAATACTTGGTTTACAGCAAGGGTACATGGTCTATCTGCTTTGGGAAGCATGTCCTCCATGTATATCCACTTTTTTTTTTACCGACCTTGATTGCATCGTCCAAAATCTTACAATCGCTATTTTCATTCAGACTTATGATCGCAAGTTGGGAATTCTTTTCTTGAGATAACTCCAAATTCCCAGGAGGAGTTTCAATTGGAGTTTTCAGCTACCTACTAATCTCTGGGTTCCTAACAATTTTCAATGATGGGGACAAAGGGTCAGAGGTTTGCTGCTCCTCAAGCACTCATTCTTTCTGCAAGCAAAAAAGGGAAACAATGTAAGAACTACCAAAATCCACCAAGCTCTACCAAAGTCAACCAAAGCTCTACCAAATATTTTAGAACTACAAAACTAACTCAAGATTATTAGGAAGCCCTAGTGCTGGGGATAGAGTCTCTGAGGTTTGCTTCTGCTCAGCTATCTGTTCCTTATAGAAATAAAACAATAAGTAATATTGTTAGTTTTCAAAGCTCCACCAAATCTCTACCAAATATTTAAGATCAACCAAACTAACCTCTACCTTTTTAGAGGGTCTCAATGATGGGCAGATTGTGACCCGTGCTGCTTCTCAGAGATCTGTTCCTTCTAGAATACAAATTGTGTTAAATAGTAAGTCAACCAAACTCTACCTAAGATATACCAGACGATAATATAAATCAACCAAACTCTACCATAGAACAACAAAACTAACCTCTACGTTTTCAGAGGGTGTCAATGATGGGGAGGTTGGTGAGCCTCGCTGCTTCTCAGAGATCTGTACGTTCTGAAAAACAAAGCATGTTAAATAGTAAGTCAATCTAACTCTACCAAATATCTACCAAACTCTACCAAAGATCTACCAAAACTCTACCGAACTGTACTAAAGGTCTACCAAAGATCTATCAAAGGTCTACCAAAGATCTACCAAAGATCTACCAAAACTCTACCAAACTCTACCAAAGATCTACTAAACTCCACCAAAGATCTACCAAACTCTACCAAAGATCTACCAAACTCTACCAAAGATCTACCATACAGTTAGCAAACTAACCTCTTTATTTTCCGAGGTTGACAAAGGTTGTGAGGTTGGCTGCTCCTCAGATAATCTTTCCTTTTGGAAAGAAAACGTAATAGAGTTAGAACCAATAACTCCACCAGTCTCTAGCATACTTTACTTTACATAATTACAGTCAAACGCAATACACCAAACATAATAAAGTAAACATTATTCATGTATATATCACATTAACTGTAGATAGTACAATCTCCACCACACATATATAGTTCATACAACATAAGTGGGTCTTCGATACGGTTCACTCAAAATCAAGTAGACTCTTACGTACTGAATTCTTCTTAAATGAGGCAGCAACACCTTCTTCTCGTGCCTCACTTTCAGTAGTCTCACCTTCATCCACAGGATCAGACTTCTTAAGTACTTCTTCCACAGTACTCTCCAAAACCTTAAGGAGGCGAAGATTGATCGAGTTATGCTGTTCCATGGCTTTCTCAAACCTACGCAGCCGCTCATCTGTCACCGCCTCATCTACTCTTTTCTCCTCCAGTCGTTCGGACTGCAACTTGACGGTATTTGAGAGGTTAACTTGATCGAATACCATCACATCCAAAGCCTTCTTCATAGACTGCAACATTTCTAATATCATATCCTTCTCCTCCAATTGTTTTTTGCCTCATACTCCTTCTTTCATTTCTTCTCCAACCTTTCTTTTTCTCTTTTTTCCCTACTCACAAATTCAGCCAAAGTCATATCAGGCTGTAACTCCTTCTCCTTCGCAGTCATTTTTCCTTTGTACTATCGTGAATCTTCTTCTTCTCAAAAGATCTCTTCTTCTCAACAGATGTCTTCTTCTCTGGCTTCTTTGCCACCTTTGCCTTCTTTGCACTTCGGAGTTCACGTGGGGACACATCGGCCTTCCTCTTTGTAGAAGCCAAGATAGCCGGGATACCCCAAAATGTGTCATCTAAAGACCCATCAAGAATGTCTCGGATCAATTTGTCAACTTTGGGATCCCGGATATTTCCAGGCCACTCTAGATATATATCATCGTAAGGCTTGTCAAATAGGTGCACCACACGAACCTAGAAAAGAGCAAAAAAAAGTCAGACATAGAATATATACTAAGTTAACCAAACTCTACCAAAGATCTATCAAGCTCCACCAAAGATCTACCGAGCTCTACCAAAGATCTACCAAACTCTACCAAAGATCTACCAAGCTCCACCAAAAATCTACCAAACTATAAGATCTACTAAACTATACCAAAGATCTACCAAGCTCCACCAAAGATCTACCAAGTTTTACCAAAGTCTACCATAGCTCTACCATATCTCCACCACACAAAAAGCCTAATCCGACAAGATCTACCACACGTAAGTCTACCATAGCTCTACCACACGTCAACTAATAGCTCTACCAAAGTCTACCTTGTCTACCAAAGATATACCAAGCTCCACCATAGATTTACCAACCTATACCAAAGATCTACCAAACTCTACCAAAGATCTACCAAACTCCACCTAAGATCTACCAAGCTTTACCAAAGTCTACCTTGTCTTACCAAAGATGAGGAATCTTACCTTGTCTTTACCAGATGTAATCTTATCATCTTTGAAGACATCCTCCATATCTACTCCACGGCAAGTGCGCGATGCCCACTGCATAAGTGGAATCTAGCCTTCTGTTTTACCTCCACACACAGTTGTGGGATATACTCGAACGCCCATATGAGAAGCACATGCACGAAGCCGTGCAAATTCAACGTAGAAGCAGATCGTGATGCTTGAGAGATCGATTTTAGGAGTGACTCGAAGGCTACTCTACCCCACGGATACCTTTCAAACCTAGTCGAATCCATCACCAATTTGGCATAGTAAACTAGGATCCTACTATTGGTGTGCAAACCAAAAACACCAACATACAAAACCACCAGCAACCCACTATCTTCCTCTTAGGAAAATCCCAATCCTTGCATGCCTTTAACACCCCTTCAAGCTCCGCCCACTTTGGACCATCACCGTGGACTAAACCCATGTCAGCCCACAAATCCCCAACCGCTAAACCCGCATCATTAGGTTCAGGCAACCCACACTGCAGCTGCGTGATATGCTGAAACTCATTCAAAGAAAATCAGATTGGTTGGCTATCGGCCAACACCCACAGCTTTTCACCTTTGGTGTGTCAAGCATATTCCCCAGCAGGTGTTACACGTATTTTCTTGCCCATGAGAACCTTGAGCCAACAAACTTCAGAATAATACCCAGCTGAGAGTTCCTTTCAATGTCCTCGTAAGCATCAGTGCTAATATAATCCCTCATTGAAGTCATTTTCTTCAATGTGCAGTAGTGGTTTATACTCTTGTTGCTACGGAATCCTGAATATAGGACCCTTTTAGGGTACTTGTGCTCTCCCTCCATATATGTGTTCCTCAAAAAATAAACAATAAAAATTCCATAATTAGCTCCACCATAGCTCTACCAAACTCCACCACACTATAAATTAGCTCTACCAAAGCTCTACCAAAATCTACCAAAGTCTACCAAAGCTTTACCAAAGTCTACCAAAGCTCTACCAAAGTCCACCAAAGTTCTACCAACATCTACTAAACTCTACCACACTGTTACTAGTTCTACCAAACTCTACCAACATCTACCCAAACTCTACCATGCAATGACTAGCTCTACCAAAGTTTATCAAAGTCTACCCAAAATCTACGAAAACTCTACCACATTATGACTAGCTCTACCAAAGTCTATCAAAACTCTACCAATGCTCAACCAACATCTACCAAAGCTCTATCCCGCTATAACTAGCTCTACCAAAATCTACTAACGTCTACCCAAACTCTACCACACTATGACTAACTCTACCAAAGTCTATCCAACCTCTACCTAAACTCTACCACACTTTCAACTAGCTCTACCTAATTATACCCAGAAAATCCAAATTACCAAACTAAGAATCGAGATTAAACCCAGAAAATTGAGTTTAGACCCAGTAAAAACACGATCAAAACCAACCAAAATGAACACTAAAACTCAGAAAATCAACCAACCCTAGAAAATCAACCAAAATCAACCATAATCAACCAACCCTAGAAAATCAACTAAAATCTACGCCAAACACACATATGAAACCCAAAAAATCAAAATGCATGTCTCAAACCCTAAAAAAAAAAATCGGATGAAGCACTAAAACCGTAAATCCTAAAAATCAGAGTTCGAAATAGAAAAGATACACTACATTACCTTGAATATGTCGAACAAAGCACAAAAAGTTGAAGAAAAATATGAATTTGGTGAACAATGGGATTGATGTCCAGAGAAAGACGAAGAAGAATAAAACGAAGAAGATTACGCGCGAAGAGGAAGAAGAAGACCATTGCGCGAGAAGAAGATGAAGATGATGAAGAAGAAGATGAAGAAGAAAAAGGAGGAGAAGAAGAAGAAACCGAGGTTTTCTTTTCTCTTCTTCAGTTTCTTTTACAGTTTTTTTTCTTTTTTCGTTTTTTTTCTTTTAAAATGGCACAAACGTAAATAAGTGGACAAATCAATTTTTTTGTGACTTTTCCATACTTTTTTTTCTAACTTTTTGGAGATTATTTGAATCATTTAGGAAATTATTTGAGTCATTTAGTATAATTGTAGACTGTTTGAGTAATTATTTCTAAAATAAATAATTTTAATATATTTAAAATGAAATACAAAAACGAATCCAGGCAAAATTTTTGTTTCCGTCTTTTATCTCACAATCTTATAGGGGTACTATCATGGATCAAGAAACAGAAAGCATCGAATGCATAAAGTTTTAAGAACACCATCAAAACTTGGAGATAGGACAACAAAAAGCAGGCTTTATAGACACAATTTCACAACAACCGCAAAAAAAATGAAATAACAGCAAATCTGCTGAGAATGTGTGCACTAAAAGAACTTGCAAGGCCTTCTTCGTTCCATTAAACTACTTCGGAGTGAGAATCAAGAACATGATTGTTGGTAAGGTACAACTGCAACAGAACCAAACATGAAATCAACATGAGCAACAGTATAAATCTCGTATCAAGCTTTTTATAAGATTTGATCTAATTACTGAAACCAACCTTTTTGCCTCTTAGATAGAAGTTGACAATTATATTTACATCTGGAGAAGCCTGCAAAGAGATGGGACATTATATTAAAACACATTGCTTCAAACCGTTCATGTGGATAATTAAGGAAGATAATTCTTTTTGGTAAAACCTTTAGAGCTCGCAGCAGATTTGACATGACCTTTCTTCTATGGAACTATTTGTATTTCAAATGCTATCTGAAAACGTGATTCCCGTTTTGTTGAAGCCGGAGATTTTCTATAAGGGACTGGTAGTATGACTTGAGCCCCCGGATATCATTACCCTGGAATAAAAAACAGGGTATGGAAAGATTATGTTTAAGCAGGAGACAAAAGGGATTTTATATTACTCAACAGTGATTTTGAAAGAGTAGAACTTATAGAACCTGCAACTTTTGGCAATATTGCTCCGCCAAATCTTGTGGACAATGCGCTGATGGAAAAGTTTTTGACATAAGATGATTGAGAAAAGCATTACCAAATTTTTCATACATCACTTTCTGAGCCGTGATGATTTCCCCGAACAAGACGTGCTGTGTAAACAAGGCAGATGCATAGGAAAGCAAAAAAAAAATCAGTCAACTGTGTTAATTCTTTAGTTTTTATACAATTGCAACTGAAAGTCAATAGAAGTTTCTTATGCTTACAGTATTCGCATCACTGAACTCGAAAGATCTATCAAGTACACTATACAAACAGCAATTCGTTGCAAACTGATCGATCATGTAATTCTGAAAACCTGGAACCTGAAAGCAAATATTTCTTGATTATGAATTTGTTGTTCTTTCATGAAGACAAGAAAGTTGATAAGAAAAATTAAGCTGGCAGACCTTCTCCTCACTGTATGGCTGGGCACACCAATCTTTAATAAGCTTAATAAATATCTGCACGCATGCCTATATTTAAGACAAAGAATAATAGAAGAAGGGAAATATGTAAGCGAAAAAGACCATCAAAATCAAATGAATATGCAACCAAACGAAAAGTATTACAAACCTTACGCACGGTGATATCCTTATGTTTACAAGAAGTGTTCATAAGCAGCTGCATCATAGATTCTAGATGCTCTCTACTTTTGTCTGTAAGGAATACAGAAGAGAGATCGTGTGTGGCTATCACATGAAGAAATGTATACAGCGTCCTTTGAAGCTCTATCAGTTCCCTCATTTCCTACACAGAAAAAGGGTATACGACTGTGAATATATAAAGGATACTACGATATAACAGGTTCTCAAGTCAAAATTGGAAGATAGGCACAGCAAATCGGAGATAAAAAAAATTAAGTTAAGAAGAAAGTAAAACAAAATACCTCAGTAACAGCCCCAGGGAGTGAGGGGAGCCCATCTTTTGGAATTAGTTTAAAAATCCTACCAGCAACCACCGGATATACTTCTTCCATTATATCACGAAGAGCGCTGTTGAACTTGCAGATAAGCTGGTTGAGTAATACCAGCAAACCAACCATTTCCTTTGGCTGCAACAGCATGCATACGCAGTAAGAATATTTTATTTAAGATGATATCAAATTAGTTTGCTCAACGTGGAAACACTGCATAAATTTAAGTATCCTAATCAGTAGATATTACGTTAAGAGAAGTAAGTGCATAGTAGGAGTTCAACTTGTTATTTGAGGATGCGAAAGCAGTGGAGCATTGAACAATGTAAGGTGAGCTTTAAATTTTTTGTTCTACCTCACTGTCAGCAAGTAGCTGTTCCAAAGCCTTGGGAAGATAAGGGAACACAGATGATCCCAGTGTATCAACCATACGGTGAATGAACGATGTGACCTACAGACAAGAGGAGCAAGCTATAATCAATGAACTGAGAATCAATATGTAACATTACTGGTCACAATATGTCTATTTATTAACACAAAAGTAAACTCATACCTTACTCCGCAAAGGCTGGACCTTTGGAAATTCAATCAGAATCCTTAGAAGCACATCTAGTGTCTACATTACAGAAAAAGTTACCAATTGTCAGGAAAGACGGAGCAGTTTCAAATAGGGAAGTCAACTCTTAGAGTCAACCAACGAAGTTGCAACAAGTACAAAACATCGAAAGACAGGTTGCAAAACGATGATCCAAATGGTACATAAGAAGAAAATAAACTATTCTTTCGTACAAACCTGCTTAAACATGAGACCAATTCCAGGACGGCTTGCAGTAACAAGACGTTCACTAAAGCCCTGAATTTTACACAAAAGTGTAAGAAGAAGCCCAGAAGAAGGGAAAATTTGAAGTACTAAGTATCAAATCTAACATACAAAAAGATATGTTTCTGAAAAAGTTAGAATAAACACAAACCTTGCTGAGAGCATTAATTGCCACAATAGCAAACTGAATATTTGCAATTTTCACAGGAAAATCTTCGGAACTTGCAATTTTTGCCTGCACAAGTCCTGCCTCAATCTGGCACAGTAGCATCATATGAAAATAGTGTGAGTATACTTGACCTTAAACATTGCCATCTAGTTCATGAAACAAGAGAATGGTAGAAACAAAAACCTGTTGACAGAGAGGGGTAAGCAGTAAAGACAGATAATCTGACTGCTTTTCAGCGGGGACATCTTCCAACCCTATAATTAAGCCAATAGCCTACGATGATCACAATGAAAGATTATATTTAAAGGTGCTGAACGAATTTCTTTTCCAGTTTAGGATTACGCTTCAGGGATCAGTCATAACCTCGAAGATGTGACTGCCATCTTCAGTTCCTGAAAGTTCTCTTGATGCAAAGTTCATGGCCGTCAACCGGGACAATGTATCTTGAAGATTCTGTTTTCTCACAAAAAGATCTATTGGTTAGACAAAACATTCAATCAAACAAGTACATGGGATTTACAGAAATGGATAACGGTCTTAGATCAATCAACCTGTAGCCAAGAGAGAAAAAATTGTTCCTTACCTGCAGGATCTTGTCAATGAATGGTACAAGCTTTGATTTTAACAATCTCACGACTTTCATGAACAAGTAACATGCTCTACGGCTCACATGAACATTCTGGTGATGCAAACCCCTTTCATCAAGGAAAGCACCAAGAACGTTGGGAATATACTGGGAATGTTCCTGAATAAACTTCATGTACCTCGTTATGTTTTCTAGGTACACTAGTGCAACTAGTCTATGAGAATGACCAGGGAACTGTCTGGTCAAGAGCATCGGAATTAGTTCACTCAAACACCCAGATCGTGCTTTCATGGCCTCCTCGGTCATAGACTCTCCAAGTGAATACAAAAGTGAAAGTGCAGCTTCCACTTCTTCGACATTGCTCTCAGATGTGGATTCAACAGCATTTGCTAGTGAGTTGCGAATGAAATGCTGAGTAACTTCAGGAGCAACACGGCCAACTGTACGTAATAAGACAAAGAGATCTTTTCTAAACTCGGACATTCTGTCTTCCTCTTCCAATCCAACTTTATCCAGTGAATTAAGGTTCTCACGATACATAGGATCATAGCAAATCTGAACTCGTATCACTTCGAGAATCTGTGTAATGTGGAACAGCTGTTTCTCCTTTAATGCAGGGAGGCCTTTGAGAGTGGAAACATAGCCCAGGAGAAACTGGACGATGCTAAAAGTAGAATCCACCTCACAGTTTCGCATGATATAGAAAACTGATGGCAGAACTTCGTTCAGCAAATCCATGGAGACTGCCTTGGTTTCCTCTGAGTTCAGCCGCTTATGGCATTCTAGAACCTCAACAGCATAGCCAGTAAGCAAAGCAGATACTTTTGAAACCAATTCTGAATCAACATCTTCGGATACTAAACCAAAAACACGACTTATTTGAAGGGTCTGCAAAAGGGGCAGTTTTGACTGGGGATCCATCCGCTTGGAAACCATGGCTAAGACACATCCAGCTGCTGCACCACGGACTTGATCAGACAATCCATCAGACAAGATCAATTCAAACAGCAGTGGAACAAATGCATCATTTGCGACCAAACCAATGTCAATCCAAGAGACAAATCTTCTCATGCAATCTAACACAGTAGCAGAAAGATCAGAATCGGAAGTCCTGTACGCTGAGACAATGTCATACCACGCTCTAGCCATTTGAGGTACACATTGTTGCCTCATCGCGTCCTTGACTCGAGCAGCCACAGTAATCTCTTCTGATGTCCGGGGGTAATCCAAGCTAATCAACTCATCATCCAACGCATTCAAAACCCGACAAAACATGTCGATCACAACAGCCCCTTTGCTCAAATGACGCATAAAATCAACGAAGACAGAAGACCAAATCAAAGGGTACTCAAAATAGATCAAAGTAACCAAAACCTGCGCAAGCTTGTTTTTTACAAATGGCGGTCCTTCCACGACCCTTGAAACATTCTCATTATTAACAACCTCCATACACGCCATTGAGAACACTGATGTCCTGACATAACTCTGCTCATTCAAGCTCATGGATCTGTATTTAACCCTTAAAACATCCTGCAGCGTTTGCAAGCACCAAAACTGAACTTGGACAAGTTTAGAAAACCACAACTTCTCAATACATATACTACATATAGAAGGAGTTTCTTTGGCTTGCTGACAAAAGGTAACAGCCTGAGACTGTAAAGCCAAATCGACAGGACCCGTGTCAAAGCTAATTAGTATTGCCTTTTCGAGGTCATCCATTGTTTAACCACTCTTCTGAAAAAAAGAACCCTAAAACCGAGAATCAAAATCGTGTTCTGTATATTGCATAGAAGTCAACAATGCCTCAAATTAGTATCGTCACCGACTCCCAAGCTATATTTCCTTCACCGTTCTCTTCCAGTTTCAAAGTTTTATGCGAAGAAGAAGGAGGTGAATCTTTTAGTGGGTTTAGCTCGATGCTTCACCGTTCTCTTATAAGTAAGATCTTCGCCACTAGGGATCGGAATTTTTCAAGTGAGCTGTAGGGATTGAATTGAAAACCCTAGTTCTCGATTTCAGGATTTTAGTTTTTTTTGTACGAGTTTACAGAAATTTTCCTTTTGTCTAAGGATTTATGTATGTATATATATGAAAGAATTTGTGAGACTGGAACGAAGTCGGAGCATAGGGTTTTTACCCACTAACCTGCCCAAAAACCTATGTTTTATATATTTAGAAATAACCCATTTATTTTATATTATTATCGCTAGTAGTTTTTTTGTTTTGTTTTTTTTGTCCACGACTAATTATATTAATAACCTAAACAAATAACAAGAGTTATTAAGAATCATAAGCTGTCTCTCCACCATGACGAGTAAGAACATCAACTTTATAATTTAAGAGTCAAGGGATAACAAAAAGGGAGAAAGAAAAATAAAGAACTCAACTGTGAAAACTCTTCTTGATAGGAGAAGAAAGTCGGCCACTCCTCTGGACGATTCAAGATCTTCAACACCGTCTCGCAATCCGTTTATATTTCCACCTCCAAGATATGAAGCGCCAAGAGAGACTCTATCGCCCAAAGAACAACTTCTGTCTCAAAATGTAAGGCAAAAAGACTTCTGTTGACACTACAAGCCCCATTCAAACTCCTTCCACTGAATCTAGAAAACCAAACCAGCCTACCAGTTTTGAGGTCCGAGTTTTTCCACAAAGCATTTGATGCCTGTGAAACTATGATTAGATGTGGATGGAAAAGCCAAAGAGGACTGTCGAATAGCAGTATAAACTACAGAGGGAGGTCACGATTCCTGGAGTTCAATACAAGCTATATACCATTCTTTATAATTAGCCTGCGCTTGAAGAATGATGTCACGTAGATCGGTATCACAATTGGAAAAGCAATGATAGTTTCTTGCTTTTCAAATGTTCCAAATAATTCATGGAAAATACTGAAATTCATCTCTGTTTGGTAATCTCCAAACAAGTAATCCAGATTGTACCAAACCGATTCCCTTGGGATTACATCTGCAACCGAAGGGATGCAAGATATTGCCCACATTTGAGTCGATGGTGGGCATCCAAAAAGAGCATGATTAAAAGATTCATTTTCTGCTCCACATCGTGAATATCATGTGTCACAATTAATACCTTTTTGGCGCAAATTTTGTTTGACTGCATTACAACTCGATAGGGTTTGCCAAAGAAAATATTGAATCTTATTAGGACAATTAATTTTCCAAGTTTTGTTGTGCAAAGCTTGAAAGTTTGGTCCAAATTGTCCAACTTCAAGTAAAGAAGATGATTCTTTAGTTTGGTAATCTGACTTAACAGAATAACGTCCTGTTTTAGTAAAATGCCAATCCCAATAATCTGGTCGCTGTCTTCAGGGAATGAGAATACCCAGAATCAATTGGACAACTGTAGGTTCAAAATATTGACGAACTAAAGTTTCTTTCCAAGAACCAGATCTATGGTCAATAAATTGATCCACAGTAAGATCAGGAAATATATTAGAGGTCATATTAGTTATGGGTCAATAACCCAATATACCAACAAATATAGTCCTATATCCCATTCTTTTTGAAGAAGTGGAAGACTAAACAGCGAGCTGCACTACAAAAAAAACATGTATATAACATTATTTATATTATATTTTTTAAATAAGTAACTATATATAGAGTCATTTATTTACTAATGACATATTATATGCTATTTAACATCATTTAGAACAAATGACACTCCTATTGCATCTTCTGCATTAGTTAAATAAAATTGATACAATTTAATGTTGATTTATGTCATATATAAAATAATCGACGTAAAATATAATTTTATATCAGTTAAACAAATGATGCATTTAATTAGTATTTTTAAAACCAATTAAAAAATGATGTTAACTTGGTTTTAAGTTTAAAATTGATACATATAAAACACAACCAAAATGTCTGTTATAGACAAAATAAATTAACAAAATTCAAGATCACATGAAAACACACATTGCTGTTAACACAAGTTATATATTTTTTTAAAAAGGAATTTTATCTAAACTACCCAAAACCAAAACCTAATAATGAAAACTACCCACTTTTGAAGATCTTGTTGCGCATACCCAGGAGTTGTTATAAAATAACAATTTTGTCCTTCTCTTATACTCGCGTGATGAAATAGGTTAAGTCTGACCGCGAGGTTTGAAAAATAAACGGGCATATCTAAACTGACCGAAGAAGAAAGTGAACTTTGGTTATAACAAGAGTTTCGATTTGGCAAAGTGAGAGTACTGAAGAGAAATTAAAAATCTGCTGTAAAAGATTTAAAAAATTGACTTAGAAAGGATGTTAGAAACGATAACACGGGAATCAGCAGAGAAAAGGTAAATTTTTTGACCGATAACAGAGGTTTAAGTCGAAATGTAGTTGTTATGTGTGAGAAAATGTGTGTAGAAAATGGGTTGTACAATTCAGCACTAAAATAGTAAACTTCGGGGACGTGAGTGAAAGACGTGGACAAGTAGTGGATGTTAGGGTATGAATTTGAATTTTTTTATTGTATTTGGTGAAAGAGGTCCCTCACTTAGGTTTGCTTAGGGTTTCTCGTGACACAGAGAAGAAAAAAGGACTATGGACAAGCGGATTTCAGTGTTGTTGATATAAATATGTAGACAAGGACATATGTAGTAGGGTTTTGGTTCTATCGAGTCTAGAATACCAATTGTTTGTTGTTATAGTGGATAAATATAGTTGAGTAAATAGTTATTGTTGTTTAGAGTTTTTCCCTTCACAATTCTTAATACATCATTAATTTACAATCTATAAACAATATGTAAGTCCATGTAAATAGTTATTGTTGTTAAGAGTTTTTCCCTTCACAAATCTTAATACATCATTAATTTACAATCTATAAACAATCTATAAACATCATTAATTTACAATCTATAAACAATATATAAACAATGGGAAAACGGTCATATTAATACCGAACTTACGCGTTTTTTCTATTTTAATACCGAACATTTTCTCTCTCCAAAAAAATATCGAACTTGTTGTTGACCAAGCCAAATAAAGATCGCCGTTAGTCAAATTTAACATATGTTAAACGGATCATGCAAAAATACTAATATACCCTTCATTTAAATTGAAAAAAACTCTAAAAAGCAAACAACACTGAAAAAGCTTGAACCCCTCAACTCTTGGTATAAAAGGAACTCCATTACCACTAGATTACTTAAACATTTCAATACAATTGTACAATATATAATATATATTAGTATATTTTGATAGATATCGTAAAATTACTTCCGATTAATCCCGCATAATTTCTAAGTAACTCATTATGGATTACACTAGGGCTGGGATAGGGCTGGACATAATACCCAGAACCCAAAATTCGACCCAAACCGATCCGAAATACTCGAAACCGAACGGAATCGAAATTTACAAAATACCCAAACGGGTTTTAGATCACAAGAATACGGGTACCCAAACCCGATTGGGTAAAACCCAAAACCTGAACGGGTACCCAAAATACCCGAACTATATAATATATTTTAAAATAATTATATATATACATTTAATTACACAAATGTAAGAAATTTTAACTATAAATCTATATATATTATTCATTTTAGAATCGAAATAACCAAAAAAACTTGAATATAAATTTTTTAAATTAAATTATGGTTTTTTAAAACTTTTTTTTAGTTTTTTTGGAATTTTTTTTATATAAATATTAATTAAAAATGCGGATATCCGAACCCGACCTGAATCCGAACAGAACCCGATCCAAATAGAGTATTTTATAAGAACCAAACCCGAGTCGAACCCAAAATACCGAAACCCGAAATATCCGAACGGGTATGGGTACCAGAATGTTCATGCCTAGGCTGGGATTAATACCCTACCTAAATTTTCCGACATGACCCGAACCACATTTCAGATTTTTAGTGATTCGGGTCGGTTCGGATCAGTTTTTGGGATTTTTTGAGATTATTTTCTGATTTTCGGGTAGTTCGGGTAGTATTCAATGGTTCTGAATTGACCCGAAAATATCGAAAAAAAATTGATTCCGAAAATAATCTCAAAAAATCTCAAAAAACTAACCCAAACCGATCCGAATCACTTAAAAATCTGAAATGCGGTTCGGGTCAAGTCAAGAAATTTGGGTCGGGTATTATTCCCACCCTAATGTAACCCATAATCAATTACTTAGAAATTATGCAGGATTAGTTGGAAGTAATTTTACGATATTTATCAAAATATACTAATATATATTATATATTGTACAATTGCATTAAAATGTTTAAGTAGTCTAGTGGTAATGGTAGTTACATTTATACCAAGAGGTGAGGGGTTCAAGTATTCTTAGTGTTGTTTGCTTTTCAGAATTTTTTTTTTTGCATAATCCGTTTAACATATGTTAAGTTTGACTAACAGTGATCTTTATTTGGCTTGGTTAACAACAAGTTCGGTATTTTTTTGGAGAGAGAAGAAGTTCGGTATTAAAATAGAAAAAACGCGTAAGTTCGATATTAATTTGACCGTTCTCCCTATAAACAATACGGAAGCTGAGGTGTAAAGAAATCACGCGTATAACACTGAGGAGACTTGAAAACAGTCGTTGGACGTTAGTTGGAGAGGAATGTTCTTCGTACTTTCCTCCCCAAAATCTCATTATATAAAAAAGAGTTTTTCAAAATTAGTAATTAACAGGATTCTTCCACGTGTGACATCCAATGATCCGAAATTTTCCTAGTTTTATTTATTTTTTAAAAAGATAAATCTTTAAATAGATTTTTTTAATGTTTAGATTATCCTAATCTAAAAAAATTCCTAACAGAAAAAAATCTTAATCAAAAAAGAAATCCGATTATATAAAGAAGGGTTTTTCAAAGTTAGTAATTAACAGGATTCTTCCACGTGTCACATCCAATGATCCGAAATTTTCCTAGATTTATTTATTTTTTAAAAAGATAAATCTTTAAATAGACTTTTTTAGTGTTTAGAATATCCTAATCTAAAAAAATTCCTAACAGAAAAAAATCTTAATCAAAAAAGAAATCTGAATATTAATTATTAAAAATTAATTATAACAAAAAGTAGTTTTGAATAATTATATTAAAGTTTATTAATAAAAATGAAATATAGATATATAGATATATATTATATTTTGAATCATATTTATCTATAAAAATTCCTAATCTAAC
>OVBA01005691.1:0-19143 GCA_900406435.1 Lepidium aucheri
GTATTTTGTTGGGCTTAAAGGAGGTTGTGCGTAAAGGGGTTAAGTGGATCCCAGGTAATGGGCGACAAATATGTTTTTGGACAAATCGATGGCTTGGAGATAGACCACTAGTGGAGTTATCAAGTGTAAATATTCCGGAGAATTTACTTAACAAGCGTCTTCATGAGTTTGGAATATGGGATCGGGATGGAACATGTCGTGTGTTGGGGAATATATGTGTATACAAGACCAACGCAAACTATGCTTAATCGTGGTTGATGAAGTGACAGGAACACAGAATCGTGTCTCTTGGGGAGAGACACCGACATGCACATTCTCTGTGTCTTCCGCCTATAACATGTTGACTAGACAGTCGAATCCAAGCATTGATATGAGTAATTTCTTTGAGCGGATATGGCAAGTAATGGCTCCAGAACGTGTACGAGTTTCATTTGGCTTGCATCTCTCCAGGTAGTAATGACACAAGAGAAACGAAGACGCAGACATATGAGTGACTCCGATGTATGTCAAATTCGTAAAGGTGGGATCGAGACAGGTATTTATGTATTTAGAGATTGTCCCGCTATTGCTGGTATTTGGACAAGGTTACTTCCTCCTCGACATCGCCGTTTATTCTTTAGCCAGTCATTGTTGGAATGGCTTTATTATAACCGTGGAAAGCACGAGGATATGGACGGGTATAAGTGGTCTACATGTTTTGCGATGACTGTATGGTGGAGTTGGAAGTGGAGGTGCGAGAAAGTTTTTGGTGATACAAAACATTGGCAAGATCGTGTTTTGTTTATCAAAAACAAGTGTAAGGAGGTGATGACGGGAGATGCAGCAGCTGCTATAATGCGGAGGAGTATGCTGACGGAGACACGCATGATTGGGTGGTCTCCCCCGAGTGTGAGTTGGTGGAAGGTCAACACCGACGGTGCTTTAAAAACAAACTCGGGTATCGCCACTGCTGGAGGGGTATTGCGTGATTCACAAGGTAATTGGTGTTGTGGATTTTCATTACATATTGGAGTATGCTCGGTACCGTTAGCTGTGTTGTGGGGCGTTTATTACGGTCTCTACATAGCCTGGGAGAAACGCATTCTCCGCTTGGAAGTTGAGGTAGATTCGAAGATGGTGGTTGATTTTTTGACAGGTGGGATTGCAGATTCTCATCCCCTGTCTTTCCTGGTACGTTTGTGCCAAAGCTTCTCACTAAGGACTGGATAGTCCGATTTACACATGTGTATAGGGAAGCCAATCGTCTCGTAGATGGATTGACTAACTATGCTACTGGCTTGTCTTTGGGTTTCCATTATTTTGAGATTGTTCCTGATGTTGTTAATTCTCTTTTCTTTGATGACTCAATGGATCTTTCTTGACCTAGAGAGGTGATTGTTTGAGACTTTTTTTTAGTTTATTTGAATAAAGGTTAGGGAGGCATTTTCCTCCCATTTTCTGATTAAAAAAAAAAGAAAGAAAGAACAATGACAGCATCGTCGTTCCCGCGTCGTTTACTCCCAGCAAATGTAAAGGGCAAAAATGTAATTATGTCTTCAGATAGACAAACAAAGACAAATTCCACCATATATTTGAAAAAATATAATAATTTTTGTAATAATTCCAATATTATATTTTCTGGTGTTTGCTTTCCCTCTCCTTTCGTCTTTGTTTCTTCCAAGTTTTCTTATTGATTCCCGGGAAAATCCAATCCATTCACCACCAATATTCCTGTTTTGTTGATCAACGATACGAATTATTCAAAAATCTCGATCGCGTCTTTGTCATTCAAATAGCATCTCTCTTGATTCTGTAGGCGACTCGAAATTTTCGATCGTTATTTGAAGAGAAGATTCTCGCCATTTGTGAATGCTTTTTCTTTGAATAGTAATAAAAAATTTCTGAAGACGAAGATTTTTTTGGTAAGTTTGGGTATTTTGAATTGCTTATCTCTCAATCTTAGCCTATTTTGAAATTCTGTCCAAACATTTCATGAATGCATTTGAGGTTTCTTCTAGTTTTGTGGAAAATTCAAATCTGCGTATAGTCGATGATGATGATTCTTTTTTCTTTCCAGAATTCGGACGGAGGAGATCGGATAATTCAGGATTTTGAGATGGCTAACCATGGTGGTTCGTCAAGGAAAAGTCTCTCTTTCTCTAGTCATTCATTTCAAGGGAGGAAAAAAGCTTCTGAAAACGAAGGTGGAGGCTCTGATCACCCACGAAGATCTCTCACGTCTTCTCGTTCTTCCCTGTAATCACTCCAAAGCCATTTCTCATTTCTACCACATTCATCGTTACTTGTTTATCATTATATTTTAAGAGAGATTACTGGATCTTGATGGGGTTAAACCTTAGGTTGCGTGTTATGCTTCTGGTATTATTGTTGCCTGTAGGAATGGATGAGTGTTCTTCAGTTTGGCTATGCATGTTTAGATAAATGTTTTTGGAGAAATGGAAGTGTAATTACTTCGTCGATGAAGCTGAACCATGTAATATTAATTAGCTTCGGTTACGGAACATTATACATTATTGCCTGGCTTCAATTAATGTTGCGAATAGGATACTTGGTTTTGTTTGTTAAAGCTGCTCTCGGAGTAGGCTCCTTTTAATTAGAATAAGCAAACATGATGATAATTCATGAACTGGGAAACAGCTGAATGTTTTTGATGCTTCCAACTTGGCATTATGACCTGATCTGCAACTGTAAATTCGAAAAATAGATAAATCAAGTACAGGTTCTGGAGTTTGATTGCTTATTATTCTATATGGGTGTTCACATGTAAAAATATAATAGTTTATTATCTCACATATTTTATAAGCTTTCCATCCAGACAGTACAAAATGTGCAGGTGAAGTTTTACATATATATAACACTTTCTGCATGTTGTTGTAGAAGCTTGAGCGGCGAAAGGAGTGGCGAGAGAACTGTAAGGCGATTACGGTTGAGTAAGGCCCTTACTGTACCAGATACTACAACCTTACATGAAGCTTGCCGAAGGATGGCTGCACGTCGTGTTGATGCGTTATTGCTGACTGATTGTAATGCATTACTTTGTGGGATCCTTACAGACAGGGTACAGTTTCATGACCAATATCACAAATAACTGTTTGCGGGTTCTTACTTGTCTCAATTGGCTTTAATAGATATTTCCCTTTATTTTGGTTAAGGACATAGCGACAAAAGTGATTGCTAAAGAACTCAACCTTGATGAAACACCTGTATCTAAAGTTATGACCAAGAACCCTGTCTTTGTTTTGTCTGACACTATTGCTGTGGAAGCTCTTCAAAAGATGGTGCACGGTATGTAATGCTTTTGCTTAGAAAGCACATTTCTTTCTCGATCTTTCATCAAATTCTTGTTTTATATTTTCATGATATTTTTAACTGACAAGTGGATCTGCAGGCAGATTTAGACATTTGCCGGTCGTAGAGAATGGAGAAGTTATTGCACTTCTAGATATTGCAAAGTGTTTGTATGATGCAATCGCGCGGATGGAAAGATCAGTTGAGAAGGGGAAGGCCATTGCTGCAGCTGTTGAAGGCGTTGAAAAGAGCTGGGGGACTTCTATAGCTGGTAAGTATCTCCATTTGTTTTATTCTGCAAAATAGCCTGGATTGTGTTTAAAAATAAACATATGTCTCTCATGGCGTTTTTATTGCATACAGGGCCAAACACTTTAATGGAGACACTTAGAGAACGAATTTTTAAGCCTTCGCTGTCAACTATAATTCCAGAGAATACAAAGTAGGTAATATCTCCTTGAAATTTATATCATACTATATTATAACTTGCTTTAGTTTTATACTTGTTTTGTCAAGAGTAATTTGAAGCTTCATGAGTACAATTTTAAATGAAAACGTTCAGTGTTTTAAAGGTTGGATTGGATGAGACGATCTTAGGAGTAACTATGAAGATGGTGGAATATCAGTCTAGCTCAGCCGTGGTGATGGTTGAGAACAAACTAGCAGGGATTCTGACGTGAGTCTCATGAATGGCATCATGTTTTCTTTCTTGTTTTCATATACGATTTGTCTCAAGATATACTACCATGTCATGTTTCAAACTTTTCTAGCAGAGTGTTGAATTTAAATTGTGATTTTTGTTAGCTCAAAGGACATCTTGATGCGGGTGATAGCTCTAAATCTTCCTCCAGAGACAACTACGGTAGAGAAGGTAATATATTTATTAAGTCGGATTTTTTTGTAGCTAATTTATAGATATGCTTATGATCTTTTCATTTCGGGTAACTTTTGAATCTGGTGGGAACTATATTTCAGTGTTTCTTTAGATTTATATCAATGGTTGTTTCCTGTCTTTGATTATGCTATAGGTTATGACACCAAACCCAGAATCTGCAACAGTTGATATGGCAATTGTTGATGCCTTGCACATCATGCATAATGGAAAATTTCTGCACCTTCCTATATTAGATAAAGGTAAATAATTTTCCCCAGAACTGACTCTGAGCAATAAAGTATGAAGCACTGTGATCTCAGGATTGATGATTTTACTACACAGATGAAGATGTTGTTGCTGTTATTGATGTGATCCGCATTACTCATGCTGCTGTTACCACGGTACACTTCTTTTCATTAATTTTCTTCTAAGTGAAGTAGGAAACATGAGACAAGATCGAGAAAAGATTTAAGAGTTGAAAGAACAGGATATATTTGTTACCATTCTTGTTGAAGATTATGTTTTGCTATAAGCTCTTACTTCCTTTAAACTAGGCTGGAAGTACGGTTGGAATAAATAATGAGACAGCAAACTCAATGATGCAAAAGTTTTGGGATTCCGCTATGGCTCTGTCTCCTAACGAAGATGGAGATGAAATGAGGAGGTTTCTTTTTACTCATTTTGCTCTAAACCACATTACTTTTGACCAAAAGCTGGGTTCTTAAACTGGATCATATAATTTTGCAGTGAAGAAGAATCAATAAAATTATCTTCAGAGATAGATGGGACAAAATCATTCTCATATCCTAACACCTTTGCATTTAAACTCCAAGATAAAAAGGGACGAAAGCATAGATTTATGTGTGGTATGTTAAATCATAACTCTTTGGAAAATAAAAACCCATTTTACGGCAGTGTTACAGAGTTCATTAACCCTTTTTACGTCCCAATTATAGAAACACAGAGTTTGACAACTCTGATAACAGCAATCCTTCAAAGAATGGGAGATGACATTGAGCCTCATAATTTGCCTCACATAATGGTACGTATCTATATCTCAAAAGCTCTGAAACTAGAAATATACTTTCTTGACATGTTATGTGCCGTGTAGTACGAAGATGAAGACAATGACAAAGTCGTTTTGGCATCAGATGGTGATCTTGGAGCTGCCGTAGAACACGCAAAATCAATTGGCTGGAAGGTAAAATAAGTATACAATCACTCTTATTGTCAATTATTACAAAAACTTTGATAAAATGATACCTTCATAAGTAGTATCTGAAGTAAAACAGTTCTATAATGGATTAGTTTGATTTGTGTGGATTTTGTGTTAACGAAGGATATATTTGAGATTATTGGGGGATTCCAAAATTGGTGCAGGGTTTAAAGTTACACTTGGACTACACAGAAGAGAGAGGGCACAAGAGAGGTTTAAGTTTCGAGGATATGGATGAATCGAGCTCATGGGCAGCTGCTTACAAAACGGTTGCAGCCGGGGCTGCTCTTGCCGCTGGACTTGGAGTTATGGTTTATCTTAAACGCCATACAAACTAACATATTCATTCTTTGCGAGAGATACAAAGGTGAATGCTTTTGCAAACCAAATTTTCAACTTTATGTTGTTGGAAGTATTAACTCTTCATTTATTCATGTGCATGTTTTTTTTTTTGTTTTGTTACTCATTCGTCGTTTTTAACCTTACACATTAGAACTGTAGATAAATAAGTTAATATGTATGTATTGAGAGTGATGTGTTTGTGATGTTGGTTGATTGGGTGAATTTGGTTTATATGGATTTGCAAAGTATATTTGAATTATATTACACTACGTTTGTACAATGACTATCCTTTAATTTTGATTAATCATCGATGACTATTCTATAAACGACAACTTGATTATTATTGCTTCTTTGACTTGCGTACATACATCAAATTGTGACAACCTTCAAGAACTTTTTAATTCATTATCTATGTTGACAAAACAAAATCCATAACCAGTTTGCTTCGAATTATACTAGTTTTGTAGCGAACCGGGTTTGTCTCGTAATTTTATCTAACCGGATTATCCCCAAATGATTATTTGGCGAAAAAAAAGAAGAAAAATAAAACAAATTATAGAGCTATTGACTATGCCTTGGTTGCGTCACAGACTAGAGGCCCTAGTCAACGACCGATGGCTAGTCTTCGTCTGTGCCATGTGGATCCAATCCGTAGCCGGCGTTGGTTATCTATTCGGCGGTTCTATGTCTCCGGCGATAAAGACCGCCCTAGGTTACAACCAGAAACAGATTGCTCTTCTCGGTGTTGCTAAGAACCTCGGTGACGCTATCGGATTCGTCTCCGGTGCCTTATCGGAGGTATCGCCCTCTTGGGTGATTCTACTCGTCGGCACAGCTCAAAATTTTTTCGGATATGGTGTTGTTTGGCTCGTTGTCACGGGTCAATTGCCTAATCTGCCTCTTTGGATGGTGAGTTGGTTTTTTCTCATATCATATTTGAATACACACTTGCAATTTCTTGGTTTAATATTGTTCTTCCTTCTGAATTTGAGTGTGAATTCCTTTAATTTGGGTATGTTTGCAATAGTTATGAGTCTCTGTTTTCTAATGTTGAAAATGATGATGTTTGGAACTAAATTATTGTGTGTAGTGTTAATGCCTGGCTAATCATAGATTTGATCTTGATGTAAGTATTGATTTTGCTAGCTGAATCTGGTAATGAGTGTTGTATACTGATACGTATTGCTCCAGTTTTGGAAATTTCTTTAAGAAAATAAGAATATAATTGAATATTTTAGAAAAAGTTTTATTGAGTTCTAGATGAGATTTAGTAGATTACATGGAAATCTAGTGCATTTATGATGCGTTAGTTCGCTTAGCTGAAGTATACCACAGATGTTTTTGTGTCAGATTCCTGAACTTTAGGTAAAGGAGTTTTAAGAGCATAGGGCAATAGAATTTTGTGTCAGAAATGCACATAGGAGTTTGACTGAATATTACAAGGCATTTATATCAGTGAGATTCTAAAGCTTTTTCCTAAGTATGGAGTAAAGTTTAAGGAGAAAGACTACAACTTGGGATTTTTGCACAATTCTAAGTTTGTATTGTACGTTTTTTTGATAGAGTAAGTCGATACGAAAGACATGTGTATCCATAGTTTTCGTAGCTGAGCTGTAAGAAGTCGTTTTCAATTTCTTGAACTCCCATTAGAGGATATTTAAGCTTTTATGGGAACGAAGTTTTCTTGCAAGGCGAAGATGTAATAGTCTATTACCACTTAGATCTCTATTACCAAATTAAAATGTATGACATGTGGTATACGTAGAGCTGCTAGTGTAGTAACAGTAATTTTTTTCATGCAGTTGTTTGTTGCTATATTCGTGGGGACAAATGGCGAAACCTACTACAATACAGCATCTCTTGTGTCATGCATTCATAACTTCCCAGAAAGCCGTGGTCCTGTTGTGGGAATCCTGAAAGGATTTTCTGGCTTGAGCGGAGCAATCTTGACTCAGATATATTTGATGTTCAGTCCTTCTCATGATTCTTCGGTTATTCTCATGGTTGCGCTTGGACCACCAGTCGTGGTTCTTGCTCTATTATTCGTTGTTAGACCCGTGGAAAGAAATTTCAGAATGAACTTGCGATCTGATGATCTGCGATTCTTAGCTATTTACGGATTCTGTGTTGTCCTTGCAGTATACTTATTAGGAATATTGGTACTTCAGAGTCTAGTTGATATAAATCAAACAGTTACTACAACCTCTGGAGCCATCCTTGTCATTTTCATGGTTGTTCCAGTTCTTGTCCCTTTTTCATCGGTTTTTATCTTGGGTAGCAATGCCACCTTAATGAAACCCGAAGAAGGAACCTCAAATGTTGATCAGAATGAGGTTAAAACTTTGATAGAGAGAAGTGAAAGGCCACTGGAAAAGAGAAGAGCGCCGTGTATAGGAGAAGATTTCACCTTGTTCCAGGCTTTGAGACAAGTCGACTTCTGGCTTATATTTATGTCTCTGGTTCTAGGTGTAGGTTCGGGAATAACAGTGATAGACAATCTTGGTCAGATTTGTTATTCCCTCGGGTATAACAACACCAAAGTATTCGTCTCGCTGATCAGCATCTCCAATTTTCTCGGTCGTGTTGCTGGTGGCTACTTCTCAGAGCTAATCATAAGGTACACAACCTTAAAACCATTCACTTAAACGTCAAACATATATGTTTAGAGTCAACTGTTTTTTAACTGACATTTTCATCACTCTCTTCCTTTTCACAAGAAAACTATCACTTCCAAGAACATTGGCAATGTCTGTGGTTCAAGCCATAATGTCTATAGGACTCATCTACTACGCCATAGACTGGCCCGGGAAGATCTATGTAGTGACCATTGTATTAGGAATGGGTTATGGTGCTCATTGGGCAATTGCTCCTGCTTCAGTCTCTGACATTTTTGGCCTAAAGAGCTTTGGTTCTCTATACAACTTCCAGATTACAGCTTTGCCTATTGGATCGTTTGTGTTCTCAGGCGTGATTGCAAGCAACATCTATGACTACTACGCCAGAAAACAAGCTGGACCAACCTCAGAGACTGAGTCGCTCGTTTGTACAGGCTCAGTGTGTTATTCAGTCATGTGCGGTCTCATGTCTGTGGTGTGTGTAATAGCTATGATATTTAGTTTGAGTGTGGTTTATAGGACGAAGAACTTCTACTTGAGGCTTCACCGTGTCTCAAAGACTTGAAGTTAGTGTAAGCAATTTATTATTTGGTCTTTGGAAGAAATATGTAAGCAATTTTCTTGGATCTGACAGTCTATTTTTACCCCGAAGTTCGGATATAACAACTAGTCTACCTATTCTTCATACGTTTGTTTAATTATACCTAAAATTATATTAAGAAGTCTAATTGCACCTAAAGTATACTGACTACAATCTAATTGAACTTAAATTATACATAATCAATCTAATTATACAAATCACGGTATGTTGTTAACCAACTTTTGGGTTACAGTTTTAACTCAATACTTAACCGATTTGAAACCATTTTAAGATCCAAATAACACTCTCTTAACCGTGAAGCTCAACGAGGCGATGAATGCAAGGAATCAAGAGGAACAAATCAATGGCTGAAAGGAATTTAGGCAGAATTGGATCAGTCAAAGCAACAATTTACATCTATAGAGAAAGAGCTACACGAAGCGTCTCACCTCAGATTGACTCGCCAGTTGTTGTTAAGGTGAAACCATGTAGAATCTTAAGAGTATGCAATCAAAAGTTAAAGAAATAAATCTTTTATATTAGTTTAAGAAACTCAATACAAAACCTAAACTTTCAATCATAAACCCTCAAGTTATGCCACACATTGACATCTCCTTTTATAGGTTAGATAAGTTTCTTTTACAATAAGGAAAACTTATATTTTAGATAACTCCTAAAATATCTCATAAATCTTATTTAACCTAACAACCAAACTTGCTCAATAAGTCTTTGACATTAAGCTTAATCTAACATTCTATCCTTTAAGTTTAATGTTGATTTCTTCTATGTCTTTAACTCCAAGGTAGTCTCTCATTTTCTTGAACTTGATTCTTCCAAGAGCCTTAGTTAGAATGTCCGTCTTTTGCATGTTTCCGGGAACATGATCAACTTCAATTTAACCATTCTCAACACACTCTCTTATGAAGTGATACCTTGTATGAATATGCTTGCTTCTACCAAGGAATACCAGATTCTTAGTGAGTGCAATGGCTGATTTGTTGTCAATGCAAATTGTCGTCTTTTCACTAGTCAAACCCGTTACTTCACTAAGTAATTTTTGAAGCCAAATAGCTTGTCTCGCTGCTTTTGTTCCAGCCATGAGTTCAGCCTCACAAGAAGATAAAACCATCGTATCTTGTTTTTGTGAACACCAATTATTGGACTATCTCCAAAATAGAAGATATGTCTGGTAGTACTTCTCTCATCGTCTGGATTAACATTATAGCTACTATCACTATAGCAAATGAGTCTTGGTATCTTCGTGGTCGACTTTGTGAATATCAAACCAAAAGTCGTTGTCCCTTTTAAATATCTTAAACATTGTTTCATAGCAGCTCTATGCGACTCTCACTACAAGAAATTTGAATATTAATAGTATAATAACATAGCCTTTTGAACATTTATGCTATTATTGACTAACCCATCATGTTAATATAGCGTTTGTACTAATCAAACGCTATCAATGTACTAAGGTGGGAACAAATATTTCAAGCAGGCCAAAATTTAGTATTTGGCGCTTGTGAAACCGCTATAGAATGTATAAGCGGGACTACAAATTTTAAGAACCAAATTATTTGCTAAGGCAAAACACAATTATGTCTCTTCTCTCTTCTTACGGAAATCGCACTATCCCTCTCGAACCCTAAAAAATCTTTCGAACCCAAATCATTATCTCGAACCCATAATCATCTTCCCGTGTTGCTCGATTTTGACTTTGGACAACTTTCTGAATCCAAATGTCTCACACATAACCCAATCGTTTTGTCAACTACCATACTCCTTCAACTCCTTCGAAGAAATTCTAAGCGAAAGTGAACAGTTTCTTTTCAAAAATTTTGAAGTCTTTTGGTAATTTCTGTTAAACAAATCGTGTGTATTTCTTGATTTGTACTAACTTAGGGTTATCACATGTCAATTTGAGTTACGATTATTGTTTCTCTAAATCGTCGCCGAGTACTTTGATCTCATGAAGACAGTCAGACGATTTCAGATTATGATTGTTTGACTTTTATTTTTATTTTGCGGCAGATTTGAGAAGTTCCGACGCTTCGCAGGAAAGAGGAAAGTAAGTTATTATGGAATCAGAAGGAGAAATGGCGGTAAAGTTGTTTAGCCTTGTCTCGTCATCTGCTCATTCTTTTTGTACACGAATCACTAAGAGGTTCCTCTAATCCGTCTTTGAAATCTCACCGCTCCCAAATTTTCCTACGAAAAAAGACAGAAATTGCGTTTCGTGCGCATTGATTCATGACGAAATTGGTGCGATTAATATGCATAATCGAGATCTATCGGAGCTACAGAAAGGTTTTATGAGCAATGAGATGGAGCCGAAGTCGATTTTGATTTGGGAGAAGAGAAGAGTAGAGAGAATGAAGACATGGAGAAGATGATCAATCGAAGCATTAATGCTTCAATTGTTCTAGTTGCAGGTACTTACGCCATTACCAAATTGCTCACCATCAATCAAGATTAATGAGATTAATTTTTGTTTCTCAACCATACTTCGTCTTCCTCTATCTCTCGTATCAAATCCTTTTTGCAGCTTTCTACGCAGGTATGTTTTCTTCGTTTGATCAGAGGCGGCACGTATATTTTTCGCGAAAAACTTTACGGGTACATGATTGCTTAAAATAGAAATTGAAATCGTTCTGTGATTCGTGTTGCTGTCAGATTTTGAATCTCATATCACTAATGTGTTCTGTTTATTGCTTGATTTTTCTTGTCAGTTATTATGGAACTCGTAATGAAAACCTATTTCTGTATTTTTCAAGCGATTCGATTTTGAGTAGTTAATCACAACGTGCTTCGCTATGTATAGACCTGTTAATGATGTGAAAAATTCATGGATGTCCACCGCATAGCTGAAACTGGAAGGCCGATGATCAGTAAATCTTCAATCGGCTCTGGTTACTTTGATCAATGTGTATATTGTATAATTTTGCTAATCTGGAGCTTGTTACTTTAAATTAGATGATAGTAATTTAACGTGTGTTGTGGGCTGAATAATGATGAAGTGATCTTGGGTTTAAATTTTCTTTTTCTTACTCACATATCAACCTACTTTTAGCATTTGCTTTCCTGACTTGATCAATCTCAACTGCAGTTCATAGCACTAAACCATCAGTTGCTACCCAATGGGATTATAAGAATCTCGAGTCCAGGATCTTTTTAGAAATTCTTAAGCTGATTGCTGAATACATATCAAATGTTTGTTTGTGTCTAGCTTATTGGCTACACAAAAAATGACGATCCTAAAAAGCACTTTTTCGATGGCAAAATCAAGTCAGACAAAATCAAGGTATCTCTTTACGACTATAAGAAGTTTTAATGTTAATCGTGTAATTTTGTCTTGTGTGGTGCAGTTGGAGTAATGTGAATGACTTAGATTCAAAAGCTTCTCTGGGTTTTAGCACAAGTTTTTGAGAGTAAATAAACCAATTATTTGTTCGGTGAATACACAATTTCAATCTTAAGAGTTATTGTTATGTATTCTTTGGTTGAGAAGTGTGCTTATTCCTGATAGAGGGTTGCAATCTCTGAAACCTTAACTTACCATTCAGGTAAGCTGAACAGAAACGAAAAGACAGAGAAATACATCCTGTTAATCACAAAGATAAGCATAAACTTTATCATGTAAGTTACGTTGGCTTGTTTTGGGTCAGGAACTGAGTGGACTTCTGTAATTTAGTCTCATGCATTTCTGTATTCTATTGTATCTCAGAAGTTGGTGTTATTCATGGGGATACCAAGGATGGAGATGAGATACTTGAAAGTGAATTTTTCGATACTAGGCAAGTGAAAGCATCTACTAGTGTAATTTGTATTTGTCATTGTGAGTCTCTTTATTCAGGGACCTAAAGGAGCATCTGAGAAGGTTACAAGTCATGGAGTGATATAATGATGAACAAGCTCTGGGGGGATGTGAAGAATTTCTCAGCTTAAATGCCAATGAAGCAGAAGAATCATCGTAGATGCTGCTAACTCATTAACATTAAGGAAGAACTCAGATTCTAAACTCTTCGTTTCAGTTCAGTAGCTCGATCTGGTTGATGATTCATGTGAGTATTATATTAATCTTGTTGGTAGTTGAATGATCTGGGTTTCATGTCTATGTCTTCCTCTCAATCTGCAGAAAGTTAACGAATTGGATTTGTGTTTTCTTTGTGAGTATTATATTCCTTTGTATGATTTATTCAAGTTGTTCACCTGTCGTCATTAACATATAATATATGTTTGTAGCGTAGAAAGAAAGAAGCAAATTAAAGGTGCAAACTCATGAATATTAGTGGGGAAACAGATGTTCATGAGTGGGGAAACAGATGCGGTGAAGGTCACTGATGCAGCAATTTGGAGGCCTTGTTCTGAGATGGAGTACATGACATATGCTTTAGGTACAGTTATAGCATGGCCAAAAGACAAGGTGATTATCTATTGACTTGTGTTGTATGATGTTGTCTGGAAAGCACGGAACATATTTTATTAGGAAGATGTTGTTGACTAGAACATGTATGGTTTGGATGACTTTTGATGTAATGGTCTTTTGGAAGAAAACATGTATGGATTAGTGATCTTTTGGTCAATATATATGAAGTAGTTTCTTATTTGGTATTTTGCTTAATCTTAATGCATTACATGTTAATTGTCAAATTAAAACAGCACAAAAAATCAATACCTCGATAGAACCATGAGAAATACAAACTAAATTGTAGCTCATAATAATTGTCATAATTTTAGACATTACAGCAAGTAAATAATGTTATGAAAGTAAATATTAGAAGCGGAAAAATGCTACAGTAAAATATTAAATAGCATTAAACAAGTGTTATAATACAATTAGTAACATCAAATACAAAACGCTATTATAAGATAAAATATGATAGTACCACCAGAAAATGCTATAATATACATGAACACTATTATATCTCCGAAGACATAGCGTTTTGGAATGAGCTATGTATTACGTATAATAGCGTTAATCGTGAGCTAAGAATAGACATATTTCTTGTAGTGTATCTTGGACTATGCATATACCGACTCAACACACCAACGCTGTATGACAAATCTGGTCATGTATGCAACAAATATCGAAGACACCCAATTTGTTTTCAAAAATTTGTAGCATCAATCTCTTTCTCCACCTCAGATTTCGATAGCTTTAATCCCGAGTCCATTGGTGTATGTACTAGATTGCAACTATTCATCCCTGAATCTTCAAGTATCTTAAGTGCATACCTCTTTTGACTCAACGTGATGCCTCCTTTGAATTGAGACACCTCGATTCCAAGATAATATGTCAACAATCCAAGATCACTCATCTCAAACTTAGTAGACATCTCTTTCTTAAACTCATCGATCATCCTCCTATTAGTCCCATTGACAAATAGATCATCTACATATACAACTATAAGCAAACAATCTTGTGTTATTACCTTTCGATAAACCGATGGTTCTTTGATACACTTCTCGAAATATAGCTCCTTAAGTACATGATCGAGCTTGATGTACCAAGCTCTTGGTGCTTGCTTTAAACCGTACAAGGCCTTCTTGAGTTTATAAACCTTATGCTCACTTCCTTTTACCTCAAATCCCTCTGGTTGAGTTACATAAATGGTTTCTTTTAGATCTCCATTAAGAAAAGCTGTTTTGACATCGGATGATGAATATCCCATCCATAAGAAGCAGCTAGGTTAATGAGAAGTCGGATTGTCTCTAACCTTGCAACCAGAGCAAAAACTTTATCATAATCTATCCCATGTCTTTGTACATATCCCTTTGCAACATGTCTTGCCTTATACTTGTGTATGCTTCCATCCGAGTTTCACTTAATCTTGAAAACCCACTTGAGTCCAATCGGTTTTACTCCTGGATATTTAAGATCCCATGTTCGATTCTTGACTATTGAATCAATCTCATCTTCACATGCAAGAATCCATACCTTAAAAGTTTTAGCTTCATCAAAGTTTCTTGGTTCTTCGTTCAAACATAACAATAAATTTGCTCCTTCTTCCTCCGCAAACAAGACATAGTCTTCAAGATACTTGGGGTGTTGTTAGTGTTGCTCTCAAAACTCTCGACAACATCATCAAGTGAAACATCAGAGTCTTGGTGCGATTCTTGATTACTTGCGCCCAAAGTTTCATTGCTTTCTCGTGAAGCAACTTCTCCTGAAACAATTTTTCCTTCTTTGTTTCTTGAGTCATCAATTACTTGATTTTCAAGCCTCCAATCTCTACTTGAAAACCATGACTCATACTTGTAGCACTAGTAATCCAATTCTATCCTTTAGTTTATTAAAAATCACATCTCGACTTTCTATTATCTTCCGAGTTAGAGGGTCTAGTAATCGATAGGCTTTTGATCCCGGCTCAGTTCTGAGATGAACTAACATTCTAGATCTATCATCTAGTTTCCTCAAGTGTGGTCCATCGTCTTTTGCGTAGAAAATACACCCAAAAACTCGGACATGACTAACATTCAGTGTTCTTCTCCTTAGCATCTCATATGGTGTCTTCCCTTCAAAACCTTTGTAGATATACAGTTTATGAGATACGTCGAATGTTGTACTCCTTCACCCCACAAATAGTTCGGTACACGCATATGCTTCATGATGCTTCTTGTCATCTCCATCAATGTACGATTCCTCCTTTCTACTACTCCATTTTGTTGAGGAGTATATATATGGTGCAGTTAGGTGCCTTTTAATGTCGTTTTGTTCACTAAATAAATCGAACTCTTGTAACACAAATTCTCCTCCTCTATCACTGCGGAGAACTTGTATCTTCTTCTTCGTTTCGTGTTCGACCATGTTCTTAAACAACTTAAACTTGTTTAGTGCATCACTTTTCTCTTTCAACAATATAGTCCACATATATCTTGTTCGACCATCAACAAAAACAAATATATAACATATTCCAGCTGCTGTCAATGGTGAGATTGGACCATAAAGATCTCCGTGGACGAGTTCAAGGTTTTTGCACGAAATATCATAGCTTGTAGAAACGCCCTTCTTGTTTGTTTGCCAAGTATACATGATCCACAAATTTCTTTCTCAACACTAATCTTCGGTATCCCTTTAGCAAATCCATCTTTTACCATTCGCTTCATTGTGTCAAGATTTATGTGCCCTAACCTTGAATGCCACCTACTAGATTCACTTACCCTAGAAAGATGAAGTTGAGTACTATCCTTTATATCCATTTGTACCTTGTACAAACGGTTTTGTGATCATTTTGTCACAATAATCAATTTTCCTTTGAGATCATGCATTATAAGGTAATCTCCTTTCATCCTTACATTGCAACCTTCCTCCGTGGCTTGACCAAGGCTAATGATATTGCTCTTCAAATCTGGAATATAGTAGACATCCTTCATCTCCTTCTCATTTCCATTACCATCAACAAAGGATATTGCTCCTTTCCCTTTGATGTCTATTCGAGAAGCATCTCCAAACCGCACCTTCCCGGTTATCTTTTCATCAAGGCTTACGAAATACCTTCTATCTCCCGTCATATGATTAGAAGCTCCACTGTCTAGATACCAAGTATTCTTTTCATTATTGTTTCGAACTTACTTGGTAAAACTTTATCTTCATTAAGAAACACAACTTCATGTAACAACAAATCATCCCCTTCTTGTGTTTCTTCTTCATTAACATCCTCTTATGTCTCTTAGAGCTTAAGAAATCTATCCGGACACTTAGATGAAAAGTGTTCGTATTTGTCACAATGGTAATAAATCACTTTTGAGATATCAAAATCTCCTCTTCCATGACCTCTTCCACTAGAGCCTCCACGACCTCCTCTTCGTATACCCCTTGATCCTTCATTCGAGTTTCTTGCTTGATTTGGTGACTCCAAATACATCAATTGCTATCATATTGTATATACCCCTTGATCCTTCATTCAAGTTTCTTGCTTGATTTGGTGACTCCAAATCATGCGGTTTTAAGATCTAGAAGTTGCTCAAGAGATGCGACCATATGGATGTATTTCTTTCTAGGGAGACACTTAAGAAACTTCTTCACCAATTTAGTTTCTTCGATCTTTTCTCCAAGAGCAGAAGATTTTGATGAAATAACCGACAATTTTCCAACAAATTCATATATTGTACCAGTTTCTTTCATCTTAAGTCGATCAAACTCGGACATCAAGATTTGTAACCTTGCCTCTTCAACCCCCTCAGCCCCTAGATTCCAAGTTTTAATCGCATCCCAAACTTTCTTTGCCGTGTTTAGCTCACCAACTTGAAGAATAAGATCCTCCGGTGCAGATTGAAAAATAAGTGCAATTGCCATATTATTTTTCTTCTTGTCATCGTTTTCTGCCTCAACTACCTCCCATACTTCATGTATTTTGAGACATAACCTCATCCTTATGGACCAAACCATGTAATTTCTAGCTGTTAACATCAGACATGTGATAGAAAACAAGTTTCCAACACCCTTGTTCTTCTCCACAGCCACAATTGCGTGATCGTCCCCATAATCTTAATCTCGTGAGGAACAAAAACGTGTAATCAGACCTTGTCTTTTGCTTATGGCTCTGATACCAATTGTAGTTACTTAAGAGTATGCAATAAAAAGTTAAAGAAATACCTCTTATTTATTAGTTTAGGAAACTCAATACAAAACATAAGCTCTCAATCATAAACCCTCAAGTTATGCCACACATTGGCATTTCTTTTTATAGGTTAGATACGTTCCTTTTACAATAAGGAAAAATTATATTTTAGATAACTCCTAAAATATCTCATAAATCTTATCTAACCTAACAACCGAACTTGCTAAACAAGTCTTTGACATTAAGCTTAATCTAACAAACCAAAGATACAAATTGTGTAATTTCTTTCGTAGCTCTACAGATAATTGGCTTTAGTTTGATAAAGTTTTGATTTTTTAGATCATGAGCTAAAATATGAGGGTAATTTTAGTATACAGTGATGATGTTTCTTTGTTCGCATTTAATGAGTTGTTTTTGGTTACAAACCTCTTCAGTTGCGGAGGATTTTCATAAGTCGGGGAGAGAACTTGGTCATGATTTTCGTAAGTGCATGAGCTTACTTTACTGATAGAGGAATCGAATCAGAGGTCAAGTCTAGAAAAATGGATATTGAAGCTATGGTCAAGGAGTTAAGGATAGATGGAAATGGCATATGCACGAATTAAGAGAGAACTAGAGGAAGTGAAGCAATAACTGAGTAAGTTGAAGCTTGATATAGCTTATGTTTCGAGAGAGAAGGCTGTGGCAGAGAAGGAAGTAATGGAATTAGGTTCTAAAATGGAGGAGAATTTGAAATTGTTAGAGAGTCTTAAGTTAGAGGTGGATGTTGCGAATGAAGAACATGTTTTGGTTGGATTGGCGAAGATTGAAGCTTTGAAGGAGTGAAAAGAGGTTAAAGAGCAGAGAGAGAGAGAGGGAAAAGAAGGAACAACATGAGACATTGGATAAATGGAAAAAGAGAATAAGGGAGGACTCGATTCTCGTTCACCTGCAAGGAGAATTTGACGTCTCCTTTCGAACAGATCTTGCTGTCGTTCTTCTTCACCTGCAATGAGGACTCGATTCCTCACATACATCGTTTTGTTGACCTTCACGGTTAAGCGGGTGTTATTTAGATCTTAAATTTGGTTTCAAATCGGTTAAGTATTGGGTTAAGACTGTAACCTAAAAGTTGGTTAATAACAAACCCATGATTTATATAATTAGACTAATTATGTATAATTTAGGTTCAGTTAGATTATAATTAGTATACTTTAGGTGCAATTAGACTTTTTAATATAACTTTGTGTGCAGTTAAACAGACGTCTCAAGAATAGGTGCACCAGTTGTTATATCCAAATTTCGGGATGAAAATAGGTCTCAACCCAATTTTCTAAGTAAAATGAGATCTAATTTTGACTTAAATTTTACAAGGGGTAATGGCAAATATAACCCAAAATTTCAAATCAAATACAAAAACTAACCTTTTTTGAGTTTTATTGCAAAAGTAACCCATCAGGGTAGTGAATTTATTATTTTACCCTCCATGACTAAAAAAAAAAACAGATGCGCAATTACATATATATATCCTCTAGGTAAAAAGTAGACTTCTCTTGATGTCTACTTGGAATGAGACTTCAAGAAAAGTCTACTTCTTAATTATTTTTATAATTTAAAATTAAAAAAGTAAATAACTATTTAATAATTAAATTTTTGCTTAAATAACTTTAAGATAAACAATTATGAAGTGT
>OVBA01005692.1:0-19141 GCA_900406435.1 Lepidium aucheri
CAATAATGATGTTATCTAAAATTATTTTTATTTTTGAACCCAAAAAAAAAAAATTATTATTTTATTCATAAGAAACCGACTTAAAAAACTACCATTATTCTCTCTTTAGAAACTACTCCCAAAATTACATTTCTTAACCCACCTTCTTTCTTATATAATACTAAAANAAATATTCTTAAGAAACCCAATTTAGAACCCCCTTTAATCCTGCTCTAACTGGGATTTATTATTCCTACTATTACTTTATCGTTTTACATACAAAGCTTTGAACTCAATAGGACAGTTAATTGTGCAAAATTACTTTTATAAGTAAAGCTTTAAAAAAAAGTTATAATTTAGCTAAGCAAAATAAAAATGTCTATTTTATCAACAGCGAAAAATGTCTACTTCTAACCAAAAGAGCAAGAGACTAACTTGGAATTGTGATAGTGGTTAAACTTTAATAAACCAGAAAAAGTAAATATTTAAAAGAAGACTGCATTAGTTCGAAATTCATCGAAAACAGTAATATATTAACTATATATCTAAAATTTGTAGACCAATAAAGATATTGAAGTCGTGTAAGTGTTTTGTTTCAATGTCTAAATGTCTATTTCCTGCAACAACAAAAACACAAATGTTTACTAAAACGTAAATTTAACTAGAAAATAATTTTGCGTGATAAAATTTAAGGTTACTAGAGATGAATTTACGAAAAGAGTCAGCAAAAAAGAAGGTAGTAGAGTAGTCAAAGAATATGAGATCCTTTGTGAGTTACAAATTTTCGTGGAAGGTTTCCATATTCCAACTTTTATTTTCCACACCACCGTCCGTCATTTATCGGGAGACAGTGGAATAAATGTTATTTTATTTATTTCATTGGGACCTTTCTAATATAGTTTTAGATAGCCAGAAAACAGAAGACTGGGAGAGACAAAACCTCATAATAGCAAAAATTTAAATATTTTGTGCATTATTACAGATTAATCAAATATTAGGATTATACTCGTATTATAATATGAGATTTGTTTGTTTTAATTAATTTCTTAAAACTGTGTTTATTTAGATTATTAGAATCGTGTTAATATTTTAGAATATTTTTTTGAAATATTGTTTTAGAGGTTTGAAACTCAAACCGATATCAGTCCGAATTAAAAGAACCGAATCCGACAAAATATCAAAATGGATCCTAAATCTATGTAACCGAAAAAGCGAACTCAATCAGAACCAAAACCAAATCAATAACCAAATATTAGCTTATCAGAGTTTTTCTATTAATTTTAAATAAAAATAACTGAAACCCAAACTAGGCTTATACCCAACCAAACTATATCTGAGATATAAAAATATTTGAATAAATCTTAAATCTAAATCATCAAAAAACCAAATTAGATTAATCAAACCTGACAAAATACCAGAATGTGTCCTAAATCTGTTTACCTGAAATATCAAATTCTAACTCGAACTAAAACCGAATCAATAACAAAATTTTTGACCGATATATTAGTTTTAGTTTTCTTAAAATTTTTCCCACTAATTTTAAAATTTTTGATTTTTTTTATAAAAATTGGTAACAAAACCTACTGTAAAAATATTTTTAAGGGTTGTAATGCACTTTAGCTTAATTTTATGTTACAGTTTATTACACGGTCAAAATAAAAGTGTTTATCGCTTTAATATATAAGAAGATCTCTTTAATGTCAAAACAGATGTTAAAATTGTATAGTTTTGTTTAAATGCTAAAACAATAGAACCATCATTTGACGTTTAAATAAACAAAATAAAAAGACAAATTAGAACCCTAAACTCGTATTTAATTAATAAAAAACAAACTGTTCATCATGAAAGCAAGGGAAGAGCAAGTTGGAAACTTCATAGATATACTGACAACTTATGAAGCATTATTTGGCCAGAAAATCAACTTGTCCAAATCTGCAATAACATTTGGAAAGAAGATCAATTCAGATGCCCAAAGTAAAATACAACAACTTACAAGAATACATGCTTGTGGAGGTTTAGGTTCTTACTTAGGTTTTCCAGAGTGCTTCTCTGGATCAAAAGTGAAGTTGTTATCATACATACAAGATAAACGTTCATTATGTTTCTTTCCCCTCTTCCCTTTGTCTGTATATAATTTATATAGATGACATCTCCTCCGTTATTCTCGATGCCACCTCGTGGAATCTTTCGAGGAAGGAGCGGAGTAACTCTCTCGGGCCGTGGACTATGGCGTGGAGGTCGGCGGTTGATGCGTTCCTCTGCATAAATACAGAGTAATGTCTGAGGAATACCTCCGCGAATGAAAGATAAAATGTCTGGTTGATTTGTAAGGACTTTATCAATGGGAGGCAAGGAGATTATGCTAAAATATGTAGTAATGGCTATGCCTATCTATGTGATGTCTAGTTTCAAGCTCCCAAAAACAACTTGTCAAAAACTAACGTTGGCTTTGAGTGATTTCCGGTGGAACAATGCAGAGAATGAAAGGAAAATATATTGGAGAAGCTGGGAAAAAATGTGTCTTCACAAATGTAAAGGGGGTCTGGGTTATAAAGACATTGAATATTTTAACAAGGCACTATCGGCAAAGCAATGTTGGAGAATCATTCAAAACCCCAATAGTCTTCAGTCAAGGTTTTTAAAATCCAGATACTATCAAACGTCAGATTTGCTAAAGGCGGAAAAAGGAACCAAAACTTCGTATGGTTGGAAGAGCTTACTATTTGGCAGAGAACTCTTATCTCAAGGTATCAACTTGATGGTTGGCAATGGAAACACAATTAAGGTTTGGCAAGACCATTGGATTGGGGAGATGCAAATGAGATCTCCATTGCGCCTACAGCCGTTGTACAATTGGGATATGAGGGTTAGTGAATTGCTAAGTTATCCAAATGGAAACTGGAATGATGATATGTTGCAGCAACACTTCTTCCCTGCAGATATAGAATTGATTAAGAGATTAAAACCAGATCCGAGTGGTGATGATTATTGGTCCTGGCAACACACGACAACAGGAGAATACTCAGTCAGAACTGGATATTGGCTTGCCTTTAAGCTCTCCAAATTAAAACTTATTCAACAGGCATTACCTTTATCATCAACTAACTCACTAAAACAACAAATTTGGCATTTCCATACTGCTCCCAAAATTAAGCACTTCCTGTAGAGAGCTATTTCAGGTATCTTACCGGTAACAGATAAACTCATCACCAAAGGGATTATGGTACAGAACATTTGCTTACTCTATTCTCATGTACGGTGGCGAGGCAAACATGGGCTTTAACAGGGATTCCACATCCACAAGGTGGTTTCCACAACAACTCTATCTTCTCGAACATAGAATTTTTGATGCAAACGACCAAAATCTTAAAGATGAACCCAGACACAAGAAGAGTCTTCCCATGGGTCATGTGGTTCTTATGAAAAAAACAGAAATGCATTTATATTCAAAGGATCCAGATCCCCTTCACTTGATACAATACAGAAAAGTTACCAGGAATCAAATCTTTGGTTTGAAGCTCAAAAAGGAGACCTATAATCAACACTACATGCTACCACAGAGACTACACCAAAGAACATTAAATGGCAGCCTCCTCCACCCACCTGGTACAAATGTAACATTGGACAAGCTTGGTCGAGCAAATCACAATTGGCTGGTGTAGCTTGGATTCTTAGGAATGATAAGGGGGAGGTATTATCTCATTCTAGGAGAGCCTTCACGTCCGTAAAATCAGCAAAAGAGTTTTCAAGGCATTTCTCTCGACTTTTGAAAGTATGCAAAGCCTGAAACTAAATAGAATCCTGTTTGAAATAGACTTACCTCTTTGGGTCAAGGATATTAACACACCTGTAGCTTGGCCGGAATTTCGGTATGAAGTGGGGATCTTAAGGACGATCATGAACAACCTCTCGGATATTCTAGTGGTTTCTCACCATTCAGCTAACAGAGGAGCTTCTCTCATTGCTCAAAGTGTTTCAAAGCAAGACAGGAAACAAGCATACGTGGCTGCTTCTTCTCCTTCATGGATCACAGATTTTCTTGAAGCTGAGAGACTCTCATCCTCTGTTGTTGCTGTGTGAATCAGGTTTTGTTTGTCTTAACAGAACTATTTGTGGTAGGTGAAGGTCATTAAATCCATGCGGTGGATTGGTTTTTGTAACAAAGAATATATGTTTCTGGGCCGTATCTTTTGGGCCTATGTATATTTAGGCTGAAGCCTATAACCTTTCCTTTATAATTATTGATGGCAGAAAATAAAAATAGAAAACAAACTGTACAAAACAAACAATCAAGACTCGACATTATTTGTTGAAGTATATTTTTCAAGTGATTAAGTTCATCTCTGCCGTCTATTCAACTAGAATGTCATTCTAGGTAATCACATATATATATATATATGGTATAACTTTTGAAGTTTTGGGACTTAAGCTATGGAATAAGTCATGTGGATCCAATTATTTGAATAAAAAAATAACTCAACATTATTACATGATTTATGTGTTCAGACCAAGAGTTCATATTTAATAGCAGCCGCTAATCAATGCCATTAAATCATTTGGTAGTCCACAACTACTAAAGAACATTTAAGATGCTGAGAAAGCAGAAAAATAGAAAGATTAAGATATGCTATATATAGAGTAAGAGGAAGAACCAAGAAGCTACCTAAATCAAAATTTATATGACCTGGATAATGAAGTTGCTTCTTCTGCTTCAACTGCTCCTCTTGACTCATGGTGATTCAGCTTCTGTGATTAACTATCTTCCTGGTTTTGAAGGTACTTGGGTCTGTTTCCTCTATCTCTTCCTTTGTTTTTTTGATACTGATTACTATCAGATCATTTAACTCAACCACTTTAAGTTTTGTGTATCTATCTTAAAGCTACATTGGTGTTGGTGAAGGAGAGAAATTTCAACTTTTCTACTACTTCATCAAGTCAGAAAACAATCCTGAAGAAGACTCTCTTTTCATTTGGTTATCTGGAGGACCTTTTTTAAGAATAGTTGCTCAATAATCTATTCTGTATTTCATAAGGTATCTAGTACAATATAGTATTGTATAGGAATAAGGTTTAACTTAGAAGTCATTAACTAAACCGAAATTACATAACCAAGACAAAGATAGTAAACTAATCGGATCCTCCTAATACTCCCCTTCAAGATGGCGAGTGTAGGTCACGAACCCCCATCTTGCCAAGAAAGTACCGAAACTGAAATCGTCCAAGTGATTTGGTGAGGAGATCCGCCAATTGCTCTGTTGTTCGTACATGAGCAAGATTTAGAATTCCATCTTGAAAGGCATCTCATATGATATGGCAATCATTTTTAATGTGTTTAGTTCTCTCATGGAAGACCGGATTCTTCATGATATGAAGTGCGGATTTGTTTTCACAAAGGAACGTAACACCTTCAGGGTGATCAATACCAAAGGTAGGTATTAACTCGAGAAGCTACTGTATTTCCGAATAAGTGTATGACAAAGCTCTGTCTGCTTCAGCGGAAGAGCATGATACTGTAGGTTGTTTCTTTGTCTTCCAGGATATAGGAGAAGCACCAAGAAAAACCACATAACCGGTCAAAGAACAACATGTTAAAGGACACGCAAACCAATTTGCATCACAGTATGCGGTGACATGTAGATCTGGTTGTGAGCTAAAGAAGACACCTTGACCAATAATGCCTTTGAGGTAGCGGACAACTCGTGTAGCGGCTTCCCATTGTTTTTGACGAGGTGTTGCAAGGAATTGAGCTAAGAGATGGACTGCGTAACTCAGATCCGGCCTTGTTATAGAGAGACAAACAAGTCAACCGACCAAACGGCGATACCATGAAGGATTGTCGAAGAAATTACCCTCCTCATCATTATGATGTTCATCTTTGACAATATCCGCAGCATCATTATCAACAAGAGCATCGATGATGTCCGTAGCATCATTAGCAATAGGAGGAAGAGATTCATCGAGAGCTTGAGTTTCATTTAGGAGAGGCTCGACAGCAAGCTTATGGATAGCTGTTAGAGTGTCGTTGTTGCTAACATTCTCTGAAGAACTAAGTTGTTCCAATGGAACTAAGGGCTCGTCATCAAAGAAAGTAGGATGTCGAGACTGCATATGTGCTTCAAATGGGAAAACATTCTCAAAGAATTGCACATCACGAGACACAAAAGACCTTGCTGTCTTCAAATCATACACCAACCATCCCTTCTTACCAATAGGATAACAAAGAAAGATGCAACGAGAACCAGGAGCAGCAAACTTGTCACTAGGTTTCGGAGCTTGAGATGCATAGCAAAGACAACCGAAGACACTAATTTCACTATAATCCGGAGAGCATGAGTACACAAATGGAGTCTTAGAGTCTAGAAGTGGTGTTGGAGTTCTATTTATAAGATAAGTGGCTGCTTGAATACTTTCACCCCAAAACTTTATCGGTAGGTTAGCCTGAAACAACACTGCACGAGCCACATTGAGTATGTGTCTATGTTTGCGCTCTGCCCAGCTATTTTGTTGTGGCGTATAAACACACGAAGTATGATGAGAGATCCCTACTTGAGCAAAGAATGGCCGTAAAGGAAAGAAATTCTATCCAATTGTCCATACGGACTGTCTTAACCCACTTGCCAAATTGACGATCAACCCATGCTATAAAATTCTTTAGAACACTCGGTACTGCTGAGTTTTCATGGATAAACTGAGTTCAAACTGCTCTCGAGAAATTGTCCACAATGGTAATAAAGTATGTAGAACCACAAATTGTTTTTGTTTGATATGGATCCCATACATCACAATGTAGTAGACTAAATAAATCATCCACTTTATTAGAACTTCAGAGAAGGACAAACAAGATTGTTTTGTGAGCAAACATGCATCACAACATTCATCAAATTTGGTACTAGTACGAGAGAAGGAGCCAAAATTAGATAATAGACTAAGAACGGATGATGAAGGATGACCCATCCGTTGATGCCATAAGTCATGAGCATCAATCTTTGAGTTGGAACATGCTTGTAGAAGTACCAAACCCGGAAAATGATAGACTCCATTACGTGCCTCACCTACCCCATTCAAAGTCTTCGAAGCTAGGTCCTGAATAAAACAAAACTCTTTTGTAAAAGTCATTGCACTTGCAATAGCATCAAGCAACTGTCTAACCGAAATTAACGTGATAGTCAACGATGGTGCATAAAACACATCATTAAGAATCATATTTCCTCCAAGAGACAAAGTCCCCTTTTTTGTATACCAAGCAAGCACATCATTAGACAATTTTATCGGACAAGCAGGTATATCTTGTAGACTTTCAAGTAATGATATGTCCCTTGTCATGTGGTGACTCGCTCCCAAGTCAATAATCAAATCATATCTGCTATGTGTACCGAAAAGGATGAGTTTTTCAAAATTACCATTTAACTTTTCAATAGAAGGTGCCTTTTTGTTTCCAAGAAAAGTAGCAAGAGAGTTCCATTGCTCACTTGTCAAGGAAGGTATCCCGGCCGGTGCATCAATGGGCGTTGCGGAAACCTGATTTTCTGTGGGAGTACCACGTCCATGTCCGCCATTTTGAGAAGAGCCACAACCACGTCCATGCAAAGACCCGGCTCCATTGTTCTGTTCATTCCACCATTTTGGGTATCTAACCAGCTTGAAACATTGTTGTTTTTCATGACCCGTACGACCACAATGTGAACAAACAAGTGATTGCTTATCGACGATTGAAGCCGACAACCCAATAACATTACTCACTGCCTCAGTTTGCTTAGTGAAATCAATATGACGTTCCTCTTGAATAATCTGTGAATACACCTATCCGAGTTTCATGTCTGAAACCCTAGAAAAAAGATTCGAATGGGCTGTACCAAATTTCTGGTTGTCAAGATCCATTAAGAATTGATGAATACGAAGACTCTCTTGTTTTTTGTTGTAATGAGCCATCGATGCACACCCACATTTCTTGCAACATCATGTGAAGCCTTTATCAACATTAGCTAGATCATCCCACAATACATTAAGATTGCCGTAATATTGTTCAACACTAAGACCTTCTTGTTTGCACTTTCAAATTTTATCATGGAATTGATACTCTCGAGTATTGTCTCCAATATAAAACCTTGTGCGTATTCCTTCCCACATCTCTGATGCATCGTCGACGAGAGAGATTGAAGATTGAAGTGTATCTTCAATACTTGCTAGAATCCAACCGATGATAAGAGAATTAACCATGTCCGACCTCTCAACATCATATGTACCTTCTGCAGGTCTCTTTAGGGTTCCGTTTATGAAACCTAATTTTCTTTTAGTACAAAGAGCATTAATCATGAGCTTGGACCACCTTTCATAGTTAGCTTCATTCAACATGATCGAGGTGAGAACCTGACCACTATGCTCTCCATTTTGTATTAAGTATGGCAAAATCAATGTCGGTTCCTTGTTTTTGATCGCAGACATCGTGATTTAGGGTTAAGATTGTGATTTTTGGTGATTTTGAGATTATAGATTGGAGTAGAGAAGTCGAAATCAGAGATTTGGTTTATGTTTAAGAGTAGCGAATAGTTTAGCACATACCAAAAGGAGGCTCTGATACCATATCAAGAATAGTTGCTTAATAATCTCTTTTGTATTTCATAAGGTATCGACTACAATATATAGGAATAAGGTTTAACTTAGAAGTCATTAACTAAACCGAAATTACATAACCAAGACAAAGATAGTAAACGAATCGGATCCTCCTAATAACCTTCTTGCACTGGTTTCTCTGCTCTTGCTTTCGAGATCGGTATAAGTACAAATTTCAAATGTATTCCACTTTTGATTGATTCACTAAATGGACTCTTATCCTCCTATGGCCATTTACTTTGAAGACTGAGGATTGATTACAATGGAGGTTTACCTTCTCTTATCTCCATTTCATATTCTTGGACAAAGGTCAATTCTTTAAAATCTAACTAGTTTTATACTTGTTTTACATATATTTCTTTAATTTTTTATTAATTTTGATTTTTTTTTTCATATGGTTTATCAGGAAGCTAGCATTATATTCTTGGATCAACCAGTTGGGACTGACTTCTCATACTCAACTCCTCCTCTTTCTAATAGGCCTACTGACACAGAAAAAAAACAAAACAAACCCCTATGAGTTTTCTTCAAAAGGTCCAAGTTTTTCTTAATCTAACTTTAGAGTAAAGAATCTAAGTATAGCATACATAGAATATTTTCTAATGATTTTGTTGTTGCAGTGGCTAATGGAGCATCCAGAATTTATTTCAAACCCTTTTTATGTTGGTGGAGATTCTTATGCTGGTTTAATTATTCCAGCCATTGTTCAACATATCTCAATAGGTCATTTTTCTCACCTCCCATTATACTGAACGATCCTCCAAAGATTCATTTTCTCATCTTTCTGTATTTGATTTCACTTGGCTACATTATTTCCATTATGCTGGAAATGAACATGACAACAACCGCAACAACAACAACAATATAAACTTAACATAAGAAAAATTGAGAATACCTTGATACGGCCATCTGAAAGCTAAAGAAAATATAATTAAACATTATTTAGTTTTACTGAATTTGGAGAGTTTGAAGCTTTTAGTTTAATTAAAAACTTAACCGTAGTAAAAAGAGAAAGCAAACAGAAATAAGAGATTACAAACAGATAAAAAAACCGTTAGAGATTGAAAGTATCAAAGTAGGGAAAAGCTGAAAAACTTGAAAGAGTGTTTGGTGATGTTATACTGATCGACAAGAAGAAGAAAGCGAAACCGTGGTCAATTGGATTAATTTTCAATTGTGTATTGTTTAATAAAATAAAACAATTTACATATAAAAAAAAGGTGAGACCACTGGAATACATCAAGATTTTTTTGGCTAGTCGGGCATTAAAATGCTGGCCCAAATTATCCTTTCAATATTAATTCAATTCCTTCTTAATGACAATAAGAGATTCGACCCGGTGAGATATTGCCTATCCTTAAGTTTACATAACCACTCCAACAATGAAATATATTGAAATTTGATGCCTCTAAAAACACTTAAACGTTCTGCTACCTAAAACCATTGCTTGGCTGAGCCTAATGTATCAATCAATAATATGGCATGAGCTTGATTATTCCACTCTCATCATTCACGTGATATTTTCTAGTACAATTGACAAATGAATCCAACATTTGATATCATTGTAATTATAGTTTATTACTTCTTTTTCTCACTTCAACGATGCTTAAGCTAACAATATATTATTGAACTTTGTTGTTAGACGTACAAAACAATTTCTTCTTTTTATTTGTTAGCTAGACAAAACAAATTCTTCGAATTTTTTATTTTTTATTTTCTTAATATCTTAAACCGAACCCTACCCTCTCTCCTATTTGAGGAATTTAAAATAGACAAATATGTTATAAAATAACTCTAACTACAATATATATTATTATAGTTATTAGTTTGGATAACAAATAGAAAATAACAAGAAAAAAAGACAAAAAAGGAGAGATGAGAGTAGTAGAAGCAATAGAGGAGAATGAGATATGATAATTATTTTGAGCAACATGTGAGGAGAGTAAGAGGTGAGGAGAATGAGATATTCTTTTATCTTAGTTTGATGTGTTGATATCAAAGTTACACACAAAGGTGAGTACATATATATATAAGGTAAGAGATGATATATTTTGTATATACTTATTATATCTATAGTATAGGTAATTATTATACCTATATATTTATAACAAAATATAAATAGTTCCTACAAAAACATTGTGCTCAACAAAAAATTTTACCAATCAAGGCACTTCGAGAAATCATTTCTGCTCCACTCATTTTCCAATCTGAAACCCACTTCAATTTTCACCACTATTTGTAAAATTAACTGGAAAATTTTTCCTTAACTGATCTACTTTATTCTCCAAATAATAGATTTCAGGCTTCATGGGTATTGGAAAAATCTAATTTTGTAAGAATCGAAATTCGTCATTAAAAAAAAAATAGATTTCGGCCTTTTGAAGTTTTTTTACATGTTTAAAGTGTGCAGAGACCAAGTTTTAATATATTTTCGTAGCCAACCAATGCCATTAAATCCTTTGGTGGTCCCTAAATAACATTATTGATAAACAACATGTCAAGAAGCAGACAAAGAAAACAAAGAGAGATATGCTGCATAGAGAGAGTAGGAAGAAGAATATAAGAAGCTACCGCAATCAACGATGTCTAAAGCGTGGATAGTGAAGTTGCTTCTTCTGCTTCAACTGCTCCTCTTGACTCAACATAGTGCTGATTCAGCTTCTGTGGTCAACTATCTTCCTGGTTTTGAAGGTCCTCTTCCTTTCCACCTTGAAACTGGGTTTGTTTCCTCTATCTCTTCTCTTCCTCTGTATTTTTGATATTGATTACTATCAGATCACTCAGCTCAGTCACTATAAGTCTTTTGTATCTATCAAAAAGCTATATTGGTGTTGGTGAAGGAGACAAAGTTCAACTTTTCTACTACTTTATCAAGTCAGAGAACAATCCTAAAGAAGACCCTCTTCTCATTTGGCTAACTGGAGGACCTGCTTGCTCTGCTTTCACTGCCCTTGCTTTCGAGATTGGTATAGTTACAAAATAGAAAAAGAATTTCACTTTTGATTGATTCTTTAAATGGAGTTTTATTCTCCTAGGGCCCTTTACTTTGAAGACAGATGATTACAATGGAGGTTTACCTTCTCTTATCTCCACTTCATATTCTTGGACAAAGGTTTTTAAACTCTAACTAGCTTTAGACTTGTTTGTACATATTTTTCTTTACTGTTTTAAAGATTTCGATTTTGTTGAATTGATATGATATTATCAGGAAGCTAGCATAATATTCTTGGATCAACCTGTCGGGACTGGCTTCTCATACTCAACTACTCCTCTTTCTGATAAGCCTAGTGACACAGGAGAAGCAAAGCAAACATATGAGTTCCTTCAAAAGGTCTTCTTTACTTTCAAAGCAATTTCAGAGTGAATAATCTAAGTATAACATATAGAGAGACTGTTTTCCATTTTTATTGTTGCTTTTGTAGTGGCTAATGGAGCATCCAGAATTTATCTCTAACCCTTTCTATGTCGGTGGAGATTCTTATGCTGGTTTAATTGTCCCAGCCATTGTTCAACAGATCTCAATAGGTTATTTTTCTCATCTCTCATTGTATTCAACTCTGCAAAGATTCATCTACTCATCTTTCTGTATTTGATTTCACTTGGCTATATTATTAAATTACGCAGGAAATGAAAATGACAACAAACCTCTTATCAATATTAAGGTTTATGTAAAACTCACTCACTTGATGATTTTCATGATGTTATATATATGTTGTCTAAAAACATGATTCATATCAATAGGGTTATATTGTTGGGAACCCAATCACAGATTTTGAAATTGAGAGTAATCTCAGGATTCCATATGCTCATGGAATGGGACTGATCTCTGATGAACTATATGAGGTATATATATTGTATTCTTATCTTGGTTTATTCTTTACCAAAATATAAGCATTATCTTTTTTAGTTAAAATTTGTTTCTTGAAACTTTTGTTTATAGTTTCTTCAGAGAAGTTGCAAAGGAAATTATGCAAAGATAGATCCTACTAATACACTTTGTTTGAGATTAATGGAAGACTACAATAAGGTAAAAGTAAAACACATGTTTGGAATTGTGAATAGTAAAGAATAATTTGAGATTTTGTGGTTTATTGTGATGATGATTGACAGTGTATTGCAAGAATCAATGAAGAGTTTATTTTGACAACATTGTGTGATTTTATATCGCCAAACCCGTTTTCACCAGAGCATATTCAAAGAGGAGATCTTTCTCTTCCAACACATGATTGCTATGTAAGCAAAAACAAAACTCACTGACTTGATATTTCTAGTTTAGCTATGATATGGTAATGATTTAGCTAAAAGATTAAGATGATTTATGCAGACGTATAGGTATTTGCTAGGTACTTATTGGGCTAATGATGAAGATGTACAAAAAGCACTTCATGTGGTGAACGTATGTGATTGATTATGCATGTCATCGTGATCTAATATCAGTAAAGTAACGAACAATCAATGAATGAATGTGGAATTTGCAGGGAAGTATAAAGAAATGGATGAGATGCGATTTGGATATAGCTTACGAGTATGACATAAAGAGTAGTGTAGAATACCATCGAAACAATAGCAAGAAAGGGTATTTGAGATCATTGGTTTATAGTGGTGATCATGACATGATGGTTCCTTTTCTTGCAACCCAAGCTTGGATTAAATCTCTTAATTATTCAATCATTGATCATTGGAGACCATGGTTTATTAACAATCAAGTTATGGGTTATACAAGGACTTATGCCAACAATATGACATTTGCCACTATCAAGGCAAGTCTCTCCATTTTAAGTTTTATATGTTTCTGACGGTTTCTTAGCTATTTGTAAGAAATTGTTATGATTAGTGTAATATTGTAGGGAGGTGGGCACACTGTAGAGTATAAACCAAATGAGAGCTTTAGAATGTTTCAAAGGTGGATACATGGTCAGTCTCTATGATATGCTGAGTCAAACGAATCCAACAATAAATACCAAATAACAAAGATAGAAAATCATTTTTGAGATAAAAATGAAGTAGTGGTATTTACGTTTATTTAAATTGAAAGAAAATTGTGTATATTTCTCAACTGATTATTTTTAATGTCATGCGAACCGATGAGATATCTGAAAATTTTGTGATATTGGGATTTAGATCCATATTTTATTACCAAGATCCGGATCTAAATACTAGGGATACATTAGATATCTATGGATACCCAGATCTTATTTATTATTACATTACATAATTTCTTTTATAAAAAAGTAATACCATATTTTTCATTAAAAAGCAGTAACAAAAATTAATATGTCGATTTACAGTCATAAAAATTATAGTAATATTATAGAAAAAACCAAACATCTATATATATATATATATAATAAAATGTGTTATCTCCTCATGAAACCACATCATCACCTCATTTAATCTACTATTTTTAATTTAAAATCATAGATACAAAACAAATCTACATCTAAATTGTTTAAATATATATATATATATATTTAAATTACCATATCTAATTTAAACCACAAATGCAAACCTAATCTACATCTTAATCACAAACAAAAGATATAAAACATATGCTAAAACAAAAATCAATATATAATTATATATATATGTGTGAAAATACTTATTATATGACTATAGAAAAAAGGATTTCGGTGTGTCATAATGAGTTATAACATTAGAATGTGAAGTATAAAACAATAAACGTTACTAGATCTTTATTCTTATTTTAATCCACACCTTTAACTCCTTGTATACTTAAACAATAGAATAAATTCATAATTATTGAAAACACACATAATTGCTAATCTTTAACTCTCCACTGCCGAGAACAAGTGGTCTAGTGGTGTTGTCACTTTACAAATCCTTAAGGTGGTAAAGATCGAATCCTTTACTAGACTAGTTGACAAAAAAAAAAAACTCTCCACTACATTATCTTATTTCTCCACTACATAGTCTTAACTCTCAACTAATTCCACCTTCCTCTTCACTTATAAATAGTTCATTTGGTAATTCCAAATGATATAGTCACTCATTACAATGTAACTCTCTCAAATTTCCACCAAATTAACCAATATGAAAACTTCCCACCTCTCTTTTTCGGAATTGAAAGCTGGTCGAAGTTCTTTACATGTTAATGCAAGGCTTTTGGTAAGCTCGTAATGTCAAAAAAGGCGGAGAGCTCATGGGGGTCGACATGTTACTCCTTAATAAAAATGTAGAATCACTTCCAAATTTAACGTTAAATGAACTACTCAAATACGATATATATTTCTAAATATTATTTTCCAACCTTGCAGTCAATGATCATACAAGAATCTACTCATGTTTACGTACATATATTATATGCAAATAAATAATTGACAATATAGATGTATAATTTTAAAATATATAATCCAAAATTTCAAAAAAAAAAGTTTACTTTTATTTACATACACTTAAACTCAACTTTTCACAAAATGAATGTTTATTGTCTAAGTTAATAAGTTAATTTGTATTATACAAATCCCGTCCGAAGAGCTATTCACAACTAGTATTAGTATATATTATAATTCATATTAAAATTTTGAGAAAAACAAAAAAACAGTTATGTTATATCACAACATTAACCTAAAATATTATATAGTTCATGAATTGAAAATTTAAGATGAATTTACACATTAATACATTTAAAACTATTTAATAGAAATAATACATGTTATAAATAATTATACACTAAATATTGTAAATCAGATTAGATCCAGATATTTGAAAAAAATATTATTACCACGAATCGAATTCGAATCCATATATCTCAGATACCCGAAATTTTTGGATAGATCACAAATCAGATGTCGGATCTTGGATCATATGCTGAGGTCTGTTTACATATAAATAAATTTTTTAAGAACATAATTCATAACCTATGAAAGAAAAAAAAGAAATATCTTTTTTTATTAAAATGCATTGGAGGAGATACAAGGTGATGAAAATAGAAATTAAGGAGGAACATATATCGCAAGCAAGAGAAGAAGAAGCAGACAAGAAAAAGGATACTAGACATTCAAAATTAGCTTGAGGGGGAGAACCAATAGAAAATGAAGGCTTCAGCGATTTGAACGAGAAAATGGCGGCAAGAGGAGGCAGAGGGTGCTATCCAATCAGCGAGACACAATGTATCAAAGCCAAATCTTGTTTTAGAGGTCCTGTACTATGCCGGAGGGACCTTGTCGGAGTGATCTGCGTCTTCTGGGGTCGCCGAGTTTATGAGTTCAGGATATTGTGCCCTAATGAGTTCTGTGACTTTTATGAATAAGAAATACATAATAATGAAGAACCAAACAAGCCATAGAGGAGCTACGATGACAGTGAAGATGGGACAGAACTTAAAAATGAGCATAAGAGCTGCGAGAACACCGAAGAGATGGCTGATGTGTCCAACTAAGTGATGGATCGTCGGATCTTTGTTTTCTCTGAGATTCACTTCAAAAACTCGGAGGACGCAGTAAATCAGAATGATGAACAAGAAACAGAGGATAGTGCGTTCGTGATCTGCAGAATTAGTCGCTTTATCTTTGAAGAGTAAAGCGATGGCTCCGCCGTTAATAGAAAGGATAAGCTCGTGCAAAGTTTTGGAGTGAACATTGTCATCAGTTCTCTCGTTGGTGAAGTTGGAACTAGGATTCTGTGTAGTAGAAGACATTTTGGTTATGGTTACTGATTGAACTTTCTTTCAGTTTTGTTCTCTTTTCGCTGTGGACTCAGATTTATAACTTTTATCCTTCATAGGTATGTGACATACCGTATGTCTATTCATATGTATGTCTTTATATATGCTTAATGTTGGCGCGACGAAAGGTGCCTTCGTGGAAGTTTCTTAACGTATGTCCCTTTCACATTTGACAAAAAAAAGAACTTCGGTGTAAGGAAGATTTATAAAACGTGTTTTTAATCGATACAAAGGGAGTAACCCGGTAACCCGAGTAAATCGGGCTTGGATACCATATTACATCGGGTTTCTGCCAGTGTTGTGCCGAAAGGGACTAATAAGTGAACGGATTTTTCCGTGTTTTGACTTATGATAATTTATAATATTGTCTTTAAATATTCTTACAATACAATAAAGGGAGGAATTCAAAACGTACATTCGTGAGACCATTTTATCAACATCAAATATTTTTTTGGTATTGTTTGATGATGCTTTTATTTCTTGCTACTGTTTAGATTGTAGCATATACTCTTTATTTCTCTTTCATAAACATTAGGAGTCGATACAATAGTTTATGTCTTTCTTATGCATTAGGTCTCATTCTCGTAAGTCAAAATGACATTTGTTTCTATCAAAACTGAGAAGAGACAAAACTTAAGCTGAAATTCTCATTGTATTGAGACTCCTTTTTTGACTAAATGAATACAAATGATAACATAGGTGTTCTTATATAGAAAGACGTACTAGAACAATCTAGATCACTTAAGTTAATTGAAGCTCATTTATCTCTTAAATCAAGATTTATTAAAGTGATTTAGTAACGAAACTAATGAACTGGATTGTTTGTTGTGTTGTAGGTGGAACGTTGCGGAGAAGTGTTCACATACTTGTTGGACGGTACATTTTTATTGGTGATACTATGTAGAGTTTGGGAAAAGGTGATTGTATTCATTCACAAAATAGGTATTTATACAAGAGCTTTTAATATAAAACCCAATTATGTTATTGATGCGGCTCCATGTACTCATACTCGTGCAGCTCCATGTGATTTTTTTGGACTTTGCATATATCTACTCAAAAGACAAATCTGATCTAATATGCAAAAGATTTTGAAGACAACTCACCATCGTTCTATAATCCATGGCGTTTATTTCGTCTTCTTAAGAAGCTCTTGACAATTTTAAACCCAAATCCATCGGTATTTAAATCAAGTTACAATCTTCGATACCTGAATTCTCAAGAATCTTTTGTACATAATAATTGTGATAATGTTATTCCTTCTTTGTATTGCCTTACTTCTATTCCAAAATAATATGTTAGTTTCTCTAAATTACTCATCTCAAACTTAGTTGTCATATCTTGCTTAAAAAACAAAAAAAATATTGACATAGCATAAAAATATCTCTTCTACAAAGGTTTATACTACCTTTTTCCTCGACCAAAATCATCATTATAATTTTAAAAAGTATCTAAATCAAAACAATTTTCGGAGAAAAATTAAGAGCTAACTATATTTTCTTAAAATAAAAAATTTTAGTTAAAATAAAAAAATTAAATTAAAAATGAATTAAATCTCATTATGATTTACAATAGTATTAAATTAAAACAAATATTTTTTTTTTGAATACTGGATAATTTAAAAATTTAAGTGCTAATTACACATCATTAAAATAAATAAATATTAAGTGAAAATTTAAAACTAATTAATTTTAGATAAATATAAATTTTAATGTTAATGCTAACTTGGCAATCAAGCACGTTAATATTACATGTGGTGTTGACACGTAAACTTTCTTTAAAAAATCATTTCTCTAATACTCTCTCTATTTTTGTATAGTTGATGTTTTAGACATTTCACACATATTAAAGAATCATTTTATTTTTTCTAAACAAAATATAGTTTATTACAAATTCCAAAATAATTTAACCAATCACAAATTAATCTGCAGAATTTAAAGAGTCAAAAATACCAAAAATGCAATAAATATTGCATGGAAATCTTAAAACATCATTAAAAATGAACAAATTTTTTTTCTAAAACATCAACTAATAAAGAACGGAGGAAGTAATATATATGATTTTAATGTTAATAGCTCCTTTATAATCTAACAACAAAAATTAAATGTGGTGTTGACATGTAATCTTTCTTTAAAACATCACTTCTCTAATAATATTTAGGATGCATGGTTATTGAACAAATTAACAATATATATATATATATATATAATACTAGGTAATTTGACAAAAAAAAGGTGCTGTATTGTAGAATCTTTTCGATTAATTTAGCTAGGTTTACTATTTAAAAACCCATCATTTTATTTGTTAAAAATTAAGTTGACAAAATGTAATTCATAGCCCAAAATTAACTTTCTAAATATTCTATAATCTTCACCTATAATGGGAAGAAATCAAACTTAGAGGTATCAAAACCATTAAAAGAATCATTTAAACCACTAGATTAAAAAGAGCTTGACAATGTGATTTAGTACCTTAGTCAAGAGTTGCTTGAAACCATCCTTTAAATATTCATTTTATAATTGCTTGAAATGTCAAATTTTAAAAATATAGCATAAAATCATTTTATTCAAAAATAAACCTGTAATACTACTTATCACTACACTAAAACAACTTTGTTGTTAGCAAAACAAATTTTTGTGTGACTGTCTTGATATCATAATCTGAAACGCACACTTATCTTTCTTTCTTTTTTTTTGTCAAATAAACTTTTCATTAAAGGAAATCAACTACCAACACCGCATGTCAGTAAATGGTTTCTCAGAGTCAATTTTGCCAAAGCATCGGCTAACAAATTCAAAGATCTAGAGATGAAATTAAAAAAGATTGAAGAGAAAAGAGTGAGAAGATTGGCTATATCCATCTGGATGCCAT
>OVBA01005693.1:0-19140 GCA_900406435.1 Lepidium aucheri
TGGAAGAATCCTGTTAATTACTAACTTTGAAAAACCCTTCTTTATATAATAGGATTTTTTATTAATAAAATTTAATATAATTATTCAAAACTACTTTTTTATAATTGATTTTTAATAATTAATATTCACGATTTCTTTTTCTGATTAAGATTTTTTTCTGTTAGAATTCTTTTAAGATTAGGATAATCTAAACATTGAAAAAATCTATTTAAAGATTTATCTTATCTAGTTTTTAAAAAATAAATAAATACAGAAACTTTTTGGATCATTGGATATGACACGTGGAAGAATTCTGTTAATTACTAACTTTGAAAAACCCTTCTTTATAGAATAAGATATTAGAATGATCCCAACTTCTAATGTGGGACAATTACATTCTAACAATACCTGCATGCTAACATATACGTTAGAAAAAATTGAGATTTTTGATATTGATCGACGATCATATGTACTAATAAGATTTGTATCATCCCAACAAATATAGAACCGGTAAAATAGAAATAGTGTTAGAAGATTCGAGCAAGAATATACAATTTGTATATAAAATGTGCAAACCACTCTTAAAACAACTGTCTGCCATCTTGGGTTGGATAATTCGACCCTTCTCTCACGCGTCTTATATTATCCAGAGAATTTTCGTGTAAAGATTCTTGTCTTACTGCTTTTTCTCTAGAAAATAATAGAGTATATGGTTGAGTGCTTATATTATAGGAAGCATATTTTATTTTAATAGTTAGCTAGCTTCACATATATAGCCTCTTTTTAATTTATTTTTGGCTTGTTTATTCGCTCTTTATTACCATTCCCAGTATAGTCAAGCGACCAACAACGAATACTAATAATTAATGAAAAAGATGTGGATGTCGTATGGGTTACATTAACACAAAAGGAATATTTTACATAGCCGTATTCAAAGGGTAACATTTTTATATACCTTAAATAGGAAAAATAATTCGTAATAAAGAGATAGTCTAAGATTACCAAACCAACCTCATTCTGAAGACTCTTCTTTTATTACATTGTAGTAGTTTCTTTAATAAACCTTCAACCTAATTATTCCTTACATATGACTACAAGAAATTAGTTACAATTCTGACGAAAGTATTTGTCGGAAATCTGTCTATAAGATATTATTGATGGATGCCAAAAAGTAAGATGGTAAAGTTGGCTTGCACCTGATGTAGTTAGACATCAGGAGGTAAATTCGAATCTTGCCAACTTCAATTCAAGTATTTAGGTTATAGATCATTTTTCTGGCCGGAATGTGAAACTGTTTAGAATCTATAGACTTAGTGGCCGATTGGTAAAGATGGTAGCTTTTAGTTTTTTGCTGTAGAATTTCGGTTGTAGGATTTTGGCTGTAGATTTTTTTTTCTGTAATATTTTTTGTTGTAAACTTTTTTGCTGTAGGAATTTATATTTGTAAAGTTCATAAATTTTGGCTCTAGATTTTTGGTTTTCTACAGCCAAAAATATTCCATAAATAAAAAAATGGCTTTCCAGAGCAATGAAAGCCAAAATAAATTTAAAGCATGATTGGTTCAATTTAAATGCTTGAAAGATTTTTGCTCTGCAGAACAACCAAAGGCATTACCAATCACACCCTTAATATGGGTTTCTGATGAAAAGTAATTTTTCTTGTAAAAAAAAATAATTTAAAAATCAGTAACAAATAAATTAGTTCAAAAGGATTATTTTTTTATTTTGTCAACATTGGATACAACTGGTCGGCCTAATAGCCAAGTTCCTATATAGTTTAGACAGCAAAATTCGATTCCTGATTATGTAAATGCAAATACATTTAGTGAATTTACCACCCACCTCTAAGCTAAAGGCCATCTGCAGAAATTCATTTAAAGTTTCTAAATAGCCAAACCTTTTACAGTAAACCACACTTACGAATTTCTCGTATTATAGTAAACATTCAAAATTATTTGTAACAAGAAACATTTTCTTTACGGTGGGTACAAAACCTTTGGGGAAGACGATCGAACAAAAGAATTGCATTAATGTGTAATTTTGAATGTCAACATACCTTGACTAAAGTCAATAATTTCATAATTTATTGACAGTAGATAGAATATTTTTTACAAAATACAATTATGTTAATATTTAAATAAACCACTGCATCTTGATGTTAGCATATTTAGACAAAAAGCTTTTATTGTTTAAGTATATTTAGTATGTATTATTGTATTTGGCACTACCTTAGACTAGACTTAGGACCATGGTCGGGACCGTAAACGCGTTGATCCAGGTCACTAATCCAATTCGAGTTCAATTTTACATTCTGCTAATTATTAACATGGTTTATCTTATCGTTGGAAACCAAAGTCTATTTCAAAGAAAATATATAGGTTTTTTTATTCGGTCAACAATTAGATCTACAATATCTGATCTACAGTCTAAAGCCCACGTCGAAATTCAATTTTTTAAGGTACCATAATGCAGCGGTTAGGAATCGAAACATAGTGTTAAATCATTAGCTGGATCATCCTAACCACCAGACTAAAAACAACTCGACAATATATATAGATTCTAGAGCTTTTTATTTTTATTGAATTTATCATAAAAATGAACTTGAAATTTTTATTGCTAGAACCTAACGTCCGGTGGCATTTTTCCATTTTTGAAAATTAACTAATAACCCATTTTGTAAGTTTGGAAGTCAAAGTACTAGTCTTTTTCTCATGTCACCTACTCTATTATAAATACAACAAGGCTCTAAAATCGATTACTACTTAACAATAACGAATCAGTATACAAGTAAAGAAAAAAAATATGTTGAAATGCTCTACTTTGATGATCTTCTCTTCTTTTCTTTTTCTTTTCATTCAAACATTTCATGTTGTTAACGCCGTCAAGTGTTCAGGAAGCTCTTTCCATGGTAACAGCAGTAGCTACGCTCACAATCGCGGTAAACTCTTCTCTACTCTTGCTCTTAACGTCGTCAATAACGGGGGATTTTACAATGCTTCATTTGGCCATATTCCCAACAAGGTCTACGCTCTTGGCCTCTGCGCAAGAGGCTACGACCGAGAAGCTTGTCTAAGTTGTGTCCAAAAAATGACTCAGGACACACAAACTACGTGTACAGACCTTAAGGATTCCTACATATGGGGTAGTGGCGAAGGAGACCAAGTTTTATGTCTTGTACGTTCCTCAAACCACTCAACTTTTGGGAACCTTGAGCTTTATCCACCCGTTCAATCCCCAAATCCAAATACAATCGCGTCATCCAAAAACATGACTGTTTTCACACAAGAGTGGGAAGCAATGGTTAATCGTACATTCGAAGCTGCGACGAAAGCTGAAAACTCCTCAGTACTTAAGTACTATAGTGCCACAACCGCCGAGTTCACGGACTTTCCAAATGTTTTCATGCTGATGCAGTGCACACCCGACTTAACTTCCCAAGATTGCAAGACATGTTTGAAAGATTGCCTGGCAAATTATAGGAAAGATTATACGGGAAAACAAGGAGGAATGATTAGTTTTCCGAGCTGTATTTTCAGGTGGGATCTATATGCTTTCAACAATGCTTTTAATAATGTAACAAGAGTTCCTGCACCTCCACGACCTCCAGTTCAAGGAAACGATAGCCTTATAGTAGCAAAAAAAGGTAAAACAAATGAGTTAAATCATTGACACACAATTTTCAAGTTTGATAGAGAGGTTCACATATTAAAACGGGTTAGTGTACTGCAGGAGGAGGCATTGGTTATAAAAAAGTTATAGCAATAATTGTGGTTCTTAGTTTTGTTTATCTTTTGGCGTTTACTAGCTTCCTCAAAGTCTATGTACGCAGGTTAAAATCATACAACAGATTTAATGGTAAGTGTGCCTTGTTTCTTAATCCACGTTTAATTTAAATGTAAAGAGAGTAAGGATTTTTGTTTATATTCTTTTTTTTGTTTTGTTTTCTAGTTGGTAGTGCAGAATTCTCTGATTCTGAAGGTCAATTTATGTTACGGTTTAATCTTGGTATGATCTTAATGGCAACCAATGAGTTCTCTTCTGAAAATAAGCTTGGTCAAGGTGGATTTGGTACTGTCTATAAGGTACATAGTAATAATATTCTTCTTAATAACAAGTTATAGAATGTTGTTGGTCTGATGAGTGTTAACGTATATTGGGAACTCTTTTCAGGGGACATTACTAAACGGGCAAGATATAGCGGTTAAGAGATTAACAAGAGGGTTAGGACAAGGAGATACAGAGTTTAAGAATGAAGTTTCACTTTTGACAAGACTCCAACATAGGAATCTAGTTAAGCTTCTTGGGTTCTGTAGTGAAGATGATGAAGAGATTCTTGTCTATGAGTTTGTCCCCAACTCAAGTCTAGATCACTTTATCTTCGGTAAGCCTTCAAAGACTGCAGCATTTTGTTATAGTTTCAGAAATTCTTTTTAGCAAAAATATTGTTTCTTTGAACTCTGCAGATGAAGACAAGCGCTTGCTTCTTACATGGGAGGTTAGGTACAGAATTATAGAAGGTATTGCTCGAGGTCTTCTTTATCTTCATGAAGATTCTCAGTTGAAGATTATTCACAGAGACTTGAAGGCGAGCAATATCCTTTTAGATGAAGAGATGAACCCTAAAGTTGCAGACTTTGGGACAGCCAGGTTGTTTGAGACCGATGAAACTCGAGCTGAAACAAAACGAATTGCTGGAACCCGGTAAGAACATATCAATCAACCTTGAAAAAACATTTGAAAGACTCTTTTTAAACAGAATCTTTAAGAAACTAAATCGATCAAACAACATGTTTGATGTTATTGGTTTGTATACATGCAGTGGATATATGGCTCCTGAATATCTGAATCATGGGCAAATATCACCTAAATCAGATGTTTACAGCTTCGGTGTTATGCTTTTAGAGATGATAAGTGGCATGAAAAACAACAGATCGAAGGAGAAGGACTTGCAGCCTTTGTAAGCTTCTTCAAATATTGTCTTTTCTCCATATTATTTTCATCACAGAAGTTAAGTAAGAACATGTATTTTCTTGGTGCAGGCATGGAAGAGATGGGTTGAGGAAAAGCCAGAGATGATAATTGATCATTTGTTGATAGAGAATCCTAGAAATGAGATAATCAAGTTGATCCAAATTGGTTTGTTGTGTGTACAAGAGAATGCTACCAAAAGACCAACTATGAGTTCAGTAATACTTTGGCTTGGCAGTGAGACTATCATCATTCCATTACCAAAAGCTCCTGCTTTCACTTGGACTCAGTCCGAAACTGAAAGTGATATAATGTTGCCAATGAGTGATGTCTTCACGGAGTTAAGTTGTCGTTGAGCAATAAATTTGTTGATCAAAGTATTAAATAAAGAAATGCTGTATGTGGATCACCTAAAATTAAAATAAAAGAGTGATGTAGTAAATGATTTGTAACTCTAAACTTGTAGAACAAGCTTTTGCAATGCATGCGAGTTCATATATACTGATTGCTTACTTTGTTAAAAGATATGGGTCGATGATCTGGATCTGCCTCTAAAGTTTCATATAGCACCAAAATTAAACGAGCTATTGCCTTCTTTTAATTTCCCCTTTAAACAAAGTATACCTCTATCATATAATTGACCCCCCCAAACGTTGGTTGGTTATGTTGAACCAAAAAACTTGTAAAACCAAACCATACCACGTGGGAGTAAACCGCTTTGACAACCCAAGGAAAATTAAAACACGACCCGTAATCTTTTATCCCAAATTGACAAACAAACCCTAATTTCTGAAATCTGAGAATTGTGTTAAGGTTACGTTTCTTTACTGATTTCGGTGTTTATATATTCATTTTTTGTTGAAATGATGTTGTTTGCTATGGTATGTGATGAGAAGTGTGTAGATTCGATTTGTTTGCTTTTTAATAGATATCATGTTGATAATGAGCAAGGAGACAAGAGGTTCTAGTGGTTCATCAACTACACACTGTGGAGGAGTATTTGTTGCCGGAATTCCAAAAAAGTATTGTTGAGAATTATTTAGTGCCAAAATTTTGAGATCCTCACACAACCCGAATAAACGTTATTATCAGTGTTCTTCTGTAGTAGCTCAAAAGGTGTTTTCTGGATGCTTATGAATTGAAAGACTGATATGGATATATAATGAATGTATTGATGTTCTGAATTGTCTGGAGTGCATTGTCTTGTAGCTTGCTAGTTTGCCTTCTAATTAGTGGTTTACTTTTAGAGATGATAACACTACAAGAAAACATGTTATATTGTTACCAAAAAAATTTGACCAAAATTTTAGTCAACATAATTATGACTAAAAATATTTCAATTCTTAACGAAATAAAATATTGTGACCACTTTTTGACGATTAATATATACATTAGTAGAAAACAATTCAATTTTGACCATGATTATAATCATAAATTGGTCAAAAAAATAGCTGTTTTAATTAGTTTTCTACCAAAATTGAAGGATCAAAAATTAATGGTTGAAAATTTATGTTGGTCAAAAATTAATCAAAATAGTCATTTTTTGACTAATTTATGATTATAATCATGATTATAATCATGGTCAAATTTGAGTTGTTTTCTAGTAGTGTAAGTGGATTAAAAAACAACAATTTCGTAGGAGAAGGACTTTCTGCTTTTGTAACCTTCTTCATATATCACTCTTTGATCCATTTCCTTCTCATACAGAAAGTAAAACATGTACTTTATTCGTGCAGGCATGGAAGAGATGGACTGAAGGAAAGCCAGAGATGATAATTGATGATTTGTTGATAGAGAATACAAGAAACGAGATAATCAAGTTAATCCAAATTGGTTTGTTGTGTGTACAAGAGAATGCAGCATTAAGGCCAACCATGAGCTGTGTAATAATTTGGCTTGGCAGTGAGACTATCATCATTCCTTTACCCAAAGCTCCTGCATTCACTTGGACTCAATCTGAAACTGAACTTAAGTGATATAGTGTTGCCAATGAATGATGTTTTCACGGAGTTAACTTCTCGTTGAGCTATAAACAAAATGTTATATTTAAGAAATATTGTATGTTGTAGAATTATGGGTTTCCAACTCAAAACCAATTGGTAATAAGTGGAGAGGCCCTTATCTTATATATAATATTCAAGTCTCATCTAAATTTCCGATGTGGGATCTTCTCACACCCCCCCCCTCGAGACAATGGTCCGTATAACCATTAGTCTCGACAGATTAATCGGGCCTCTTTCGATGGGCCGAATCGGTTCGGGTGGGGCAAGTGTGTTCAGGCTCTGATACCATGTAGAATTATGGGCTTCCAACTCAGAACCAATTGGTAATGAGTGGAGAGACCCTTATCTTATATATAATACTCAAGTCTCATCTAAATTCCTGATGTGGGATCTTCTCATATGTGGATCTAAGAAAGTCCATGTGAATACCTCTTGGCCAAGTGAAAATGACAAGTGTTTCGCACTTTAGGATAATCGATTCCCACGTTATACCAACAGATTGATTTTCTCTCCAAATAAAACCACTAGACCAAGACCACTTAGTTTAATACCTTTTGTCTTGTGTTTACATGAGAAGTTGTCTTTGAAAGCTATTTGTAAAGTTGTTCAGTTGAATTTAATAGATTGGTTGTCATTTATCAGAGAATAAATTAAACATCTTAAAAGATGTAACATACGCCGAGTTTTTTCTCAGTCCGGTGATTAGGATAATCCAGCTAATGACTATGACATCTAGGGTTTGATTCTTCCAGTCTATCAATTTGACAGATTAAATAAGAATTTTAAGGGTTAGGGTAGGTTATGGATCAGATTTTATCGATTCAGTTGTTGACAAAAAAAAAAAAGTAACATATCAAAAAAGAGAATAAACAAACAAATTTTCCTTTTTTGGACCATTCAATAACTATTACTAAATAGAGATAAATTTTTGTAACACATCAACAAAATTAATACAATGCAAGTTTCTTAATAATTTTGCATTCAACAAAATATCATCTATTGTAAAAAACAGTAGAGGAAGATATCAACTCTTTATTAGGTATCTATATTATTTTAGCAATAAGTATAATATTAGTAGTATACATAAAATATCCTAGACGTTCCATCAATATGCAATCTCTGTATATATTGAAACTTGTGATAGGTGAGAGTCTAGTATGGTTGAAAATTCACAACCACTCTTATCACTTTTTCCATGATTTAGAGCAAAAGATGCCAAGTTGGTAGTTTGTACAAGTGGTGGTAATTAAGTCGTATCTCACGACACGATTGGACCACTATTGTATGAACATGCTTGGAGAAAAATTCTTATAAGGACCTAAGCGATGGAGACAGAAACATTTGTTCTAGTACAGAGAATTTCTATGAAGTTACGCAAAATTTCACGCAGGCGTATTCAAAGGGCAACAATTCTATATATCTTATATGTGGAAAAATTATAGTATACATTAACTGCATGAATATTTTCTTTACGGTGGAGACAGAAGGGAAATGTTACATTCTGCTAATAATAAACATAGTAAAATCCAAAAATTATAGTAAATTATGCATTGAATCGCGTTCCAGTATTATTGGTTCAACCGGTCGTATTTGAAATTTCTTTTAAAAATCTTTTTTCGATTTTATGTATATGTGTATATATATATATATATATTATATTATATTCAGTAAAATATGCTAGTTTTAGTTCTTTACATTATGACTTCACTATGATTTGGAAAAAAAAAAAGAATTGATGATGATGATAACTAGAAATAGTTAATGCGATGCATTTTAATTTTATTTTTCATTAACAATGTTCGGCTATGTTATAGTTGTCCTTTTAGTTAATTAGGACTTATCATTTTTTTTTATCTACCAAGTATCCATTAAATCAACAACAACCCGATTATAGTCTATGTTTTGTAATAGGAGCTGAGTGAAATTCAAATTCACCACTTGATACCTAACTAAAACAAGAACAAACTAACTGGGTCAACTATTTTTTGGCGGATTTATCATATTCAGACATATATAAGTATATAGTGAAGAGAACTCACAAGTTATTTTGATAAGAATTTCACGTAATTCAAAATATGTTAACTAGCATTGAAATTCAAAAATTCCACAAGGTTATTTTTTTAAAATTATATATACGTACAAATGTACAATGTAATATTGAATTCCAGGTACATTTACTGGATCATTTTATTAAAGACATATCCTATTATTTTTTGTAGAAAATAACACAAAGTTTCGGGCCAAATCTCATATATCTTTATCAAAATGTGGTGATTCTGCAAAGACCTTAAACGCTTGATTTTTGGTGGTATTTGATATTTTATAGTATTTTAAAATTGAATTCTTATTAATATATACTTCAAACCAAACAAAATTTTTCTTTAAAAGTCGAAGCTGCTCGAAATTTCCAGTGGCCATTATTTTTCATCTTTGAATATCAACTAATAACCCATTTTTCGGTTTGGAAGTCAACGTACAAGTCTTTGTCTCAAGTCACCAAGTTTAGAATAAATGTATCAAAGCTCTACAAAGGATTACTCCTTTAACAATAACGAAACAGTATATTTATGTAAGAAAATAAAAGTTGTTATCATCAATTTTTCTAAAAATGTGGAAATGTTCTAGTTTGATGATCTTCCTTTCTGCTTCTCTTCTTCTTTTTCTTCAAACACTCCATGTTGTTAACGCCGTCACGTGTTCCGGAAGCTCCTTCAACGGTAACACCAGTCGCTATGCTCACAATCGCCGCAGACTCTTCTCTTCTCTTACTAAAAACATCGTCGATAATGGCGGATTCTACAACGCTTCGCTCGGCCAAATTCCCAACAGGGTCTATGCTCTTGCCCTCTGTGCAAAAGGCTACGATCCAGAAGCTTGTTCCAGTTGTGTTGACAAAGTGACTAAGGACACACAGACGACATGTACAGACCGCAGGGACTCGTACCTGTGGGCCACCGACGAGGATGACCAAGTACTATGTCTTGTTCGTTCCTCAAACCACTCAACTTTTGGGAACCTCGAGCTTAGTCCTGTCGTTCTATCACCAAATCCAAATTTTATTCCGCCATCTGCCAATATTACCCTTTTCACACAACAGTGGGAAGCAATGGTTAATCGGACCCTCAAAGCTGCTACGAAATCTGAAAGTTCTGTGGTACTTAAGTACTATAGTGCCGCGAGGGCCGAGTTCACGGAATTTCAAAATGTTTACATGCTGATGCAATGCACACCGGACTTAACTTCCCAAGATTGCAAGACATGTTTGGAAACTTGCGCGACTTATTTTAGAAATGAGTTAGCGGGGAGACAAGGAGGAATGGCTAGTTTTCCGAGCTGTATTTTCAGGTGGGATCTATATGCTTTCAATAATGCTTTTCATAATGTAACAAGAGTTCCTGCACCTCCACGACCTCCGGTTCAGGAAAACAAGAGCCCTATAATAGTAAAGAGAGGTAAAAGAGATGAGTTAAATCATTGCCACACAATTTTCCAAGTATGATAAAGACTTTCAAAAACTAAAACGGGTTAATTACTATACTACAGGAGGAGGCATTGGTTATAAAAAAGTTATTGCAATAATTGTGGTTCTTAGTTTTATTTATCTCGTGGCGTTTACTGGCTTCATCAAAGTCTATGCACGGAGGATAAAATCATACTACAGATTCAATGGTAAGCGTACCTTGTTTCTTAATCAACCTTATGATATAGAGAGTGATGCATTTTTTTTCTTTGTAGTTGGTAGTGCAGAGTTCTCTGATTCTGAAGGCGAATTCATGTTACGGTTTAGTCTTGGAATGATCTTAATGGCAACCAATGACTTCTCTTCTGAAAATAAGCTTGGCCAAGGTGGATTTGGTACTGTCTATAAGGTATATAGTAATAATATTCTTCCCTAATAACCAGCTATTGATTGTTGTTGGTCTAATGAGTTACAGATCATGTGAACTCCTTCCAGGGGACATTACTAAATGGGAAAGAGATAGCGGTGAAGAGATTAACAAGAGGATTAGGACAAGGAGATACAGAGTTTAAGAATGAAGTTTCACTCTTGACAAGACTCCAACATAGGAATCTGGTTAAGCTTCTTGGGTTCTGTAGCGAAGGAGATGAAGAGATACTTGTCTACGAGTTTGTCCCCAACTCAAGTCTTGATCACTTCATCTTCGGTAAGCCTTCGAAAGACCGTAGCAATTAAACACATTAGCATTATGTTATAGTTTTAGAAAATTTAGCAAAAAAAGAAAAGGTTTCTTTGAATTCTACAGATGAAGAGAAGCGCTCCCTTCTTACATGGGAAGTGAGGTGCAAAATCATAGAAGGCATTGCTCGAGGTCTTCTTTATCTCCATGAAGATTCTCAGCTGAAGATTATTCACAGAGACTTGAAGGCTAGCAACATCCTTTTAGATGAAGAGATGAACCCTAAAGTTGCAGACTTTGGGACAGCCAGGTTGTTTGAGACCGATGAGACTCGAGCAGAAACACAACGAATAGCTGGAACCCGGTAAGGAAGTACTTTTAGAATATCTCACAATAGAAATGTGTGTATATTTCTCTAATAATATAAATATTTCATGGACTAATATATTCATTTTCAATTGATTTTGAATGTGGAAATCCATAATTCCTTATGATATAAGAACTCACAAGTTAATTAGCCCAACAGATGTTTTCTCTCAAAACCGGTAGATCAAACAATCAGGTTTGATGTTATTGGTTTGTATACATGCAGTGGATATATGGCTCCCGAGTATGTCAATCACGGTCAAATATCAGCTAAATCAGATGTTTATAGCTTCGGTGTTATGCTTCTAGAGATGATAAGTGGTGTAAAAAATAACACCTTCGAAGGAGAAGGACTTCCAACTTTTGTAAGCTTCTTCACATATCTGTCTTGGCTCCATTTTATTCATAGAGAAAGTAAGAATTAACATGTGTTCTCATGGTGCAGGCATGGAAGAGATGGGTTGAGGAAAAGCCAGAGATGATAATTGATCATTTGTTGATAGAGATTTCAAGAAAGGAGATCATCAAGTTGATCCAAATTGGTTTATTGTGCGTACAAGAGAATGCAGCATTAAGACCAACCATGAGTTCTGTAATAATCTGGCTTGGCAGTGAGACTATCATCGTACCTTCACCTAAAGCTCCGGCTTTCACTTGGACTCCATCCGAAACTGAAAGTGATATAATGTTGCCAATGAGTGATGTCTTCACGGAGTTAACTTCTCGTTGAGCTATAAGTTTGTTAATCAAAATGTTAAATAAAAGAAATATTGTATGTGGATCACCTAAAATTAAAAGAAAAAAGGTGATGTAGTTAATGATTTAATTTGTAACTCTAAACTTGTGAAACAAGTATCAAGGACAGATGAGTAGGTGGTAATGTTCTCTTTAGAAATATTCAGGCACCAAGATTCGTTTACTCTCCCTCTTGTGAAATGATGGAATTAAAAGCTACTAGACTAGTTAGCATAAACAAAAACAAAAACAGAAAACTTGTAGAACAAGCTTTTGCATGTGAGTTCATATGTTAGATTATGGGCTTCCGATAGTTCTTCTTGTCTCCTTCTCCAAGTCGGCTTAAAGAGATGTTAAGTGCAAGTCTGTTCGGCGTTGTACAACTCATTTGGTACTTACATGTACTTTACCACGCATGTCTTGACGTAGTTTAGGGTCGAGCTCTGAAAATTCGATGGGCAAACCAGTCATACTAACGGACCAAACCAATTTCACAAATGTGTTTTCACACCCTCCTTCTTTATGCTTCAGTTTTAATAACAAAGCTAAGATTTTATGTGCGTTATAACGCGGGATTTGATTTTTTTAATTGTATATTTAAATCGTGTTTATTTAGGTTGTTAGACCCGTATTGATATTTGAAAATATTGTTCTCGAGATATTGTTTTAGAGGCTCGAAACCCGAATCAAAATTAATTCGAATTAGAAGAACCGAACCTGAAAAAATACTCAAATGAGTCTTAGGTATATGTACCCAAAAAAACAAACTCGAACCCAAACCCAAACCAAATCAAGAACCATATTTAAGTTTTTTCGGGAATTTCATCCGCAATACCCTCTTTAAGTAACTAATTATATGAAATACCCTCTTCTTGCAACCTCCTCCAGAATGCCCTCTTTGTGTTATCACATGTTCATGTCTCGTGCTGATGTTTGCTTGTCCATGTCTCCTTGTTCTACATATTTGGTCCATGTCTTTACATTTACATGAACAAACATGGCACAATTTAGACTTATGTACATGTCTTTAATTAAAAGTGAACGCTTTGTCCATGTATTTATTTAAAAATGAACGCGTTATCCATGTTTTTAAATAAAAGTGAATGTGTTGTCCATGTCTTCATATATGAAACACAAAGAGGGCATTGTGGAGGAGGTTGCAAAAAAAGGGCATTTCATACAAATAGTTTTGAAAAAAGTATCCCGATAATTATTTTTTTTCTATTATTTTTTTATTTAAATTTTTGCATAAAAAATACTCAAAACCAAATTCGATTTATACCAAACCAAACTCTATCCAAAAAAATCTGAACAAGTTTTAAATTAAAATAACCAAAATACCGAATTAGATAAACCGAACTCCAAAAAATACCAGAATTTGTCCTAAATCTATGTATCCAAAAAATCGAATCCATACCCATACCAAAACTGAATCAAAAACTGATACATATTTATTAAATATTATTTTTTGAGGTTTTATCCATTAATATTAATTCTGAATTTTGTATAAAAATATGTAACAAAACAATTTAAACCTATTTTTAAAAATTGTTATGAACCTTAGGTTAATTTTATCTTATGATTTATAACACGCTTAAAATAAGTATCTTCTGCTTTAATATATAAAATTTTTACTGTATTATTTCCATATCGAAATATAAAATATCATATATTATTCCATACTAAAAATTATTAAAGTGTATCTATTTGTGGATGTAGTTTTCTGAGTAATTAAAAACTTAATGGTTTTCACATCAGGTTTAGAGATTCCATTTTCAGATAGTGATATTTTGACCCTTAACAATTAACATCAAAACAAAAATGGACATTTGAAAAATATCACTGTAACATATGAAAAAAAAAAAAAACAAAAAAAGTCTTATTATGGTGTGTTTATATAGATAGTTGTCGTTGAAGGCTCTTTTTCAGGTTGTTAAGTTGAACTTAATATATAGATGATCATTTATAATAAAGTTAAATCAAACATTTTTAACGATGATGTAACATCTTTTTCCTTTTTTCGACCATTCATTATATATTAGTCAAATAGAAATAATGTTATATTTTTTTTCTAACAACATGTTGATTTCATTTATAATTGTACATCATAACATATTAGAGTACAATTTTTCAAAGTTTTTTAATAATTTTGCATTCCACAAAATATCATTTAATATGAACAATAATAAATGAAGATGGGGCAAGAAGATGTCATATCCTTATGACGTTTTTCAATTATTTCATCAATTAATTAGTAAAACTAGTAGTATACATATAAAAATAGTCATAGAACTTCTATCAATAAGTAAGCGATAAGTGAGATTCTAGCATGGTGGAAAATTCACGACCACCATATAGTTTTGTCGACTCATGTTTTAATTAAAGCAAAAAAATGCCAAGTTGATAGTTTTTACAAGTGGTAGTAATTAAGTCTTATCTCACAATTGGACCACTATTGTATAAATTATTGGAGAAAATTTCTTATAAGGACCTATAAGCGATAAAGACAGAAACATTTGTTCTAATGCAGAGAACTCACATGGAGTTATGGAAGATTTGGCACAGCCGTATTCAAAGGGCAACAGTTATATATATCTTATATAGAAAAATTATAATATATATTCAAATTTATGTTTAATATGCATGAACATTTTTATTTGCGGTGCTAGTAATAAACACGATAAAATCCAAAGTTTATAGTATAATATGCATTGATTGACTTGAGATCCAGTATGATTGGTTGAACTGGTCGTGTTTGAAATTATTATTATTTTTGTAAAATTTTCTTTCAATTGTATATATTATATTAAGCAAAATTAGCTATTTGTAATTCTTTACATTATGACTTCACTATTATTTTGAAAAAAGATGATGACGATAATTAAAAATATTCGGTTATAAATATAGTACATTTATAGATATCATTTTTGTGTCAACTTAATATATGCTTTATTAATATATAAAGGTACGTTCCACTCTGCATTTACAATAGAATCACAAGCAATCATCTGCTTGTATGAACGAGAAAATCTACTTTATGATTCAATAATCTAGAAATTAAGGTAAAACAGAAATAAACTTTTCAATTTTGCATAGTCTTCTAGATAAGAGAAGAACATCGGTCAATCGTTTGGATTAGACACCATCTTCAGAATTTCGTATAATCTCTAGGTATACAATCTGTAAGGAGATCAGACACGACATCATCCAGTGTAAAGTTTCAACTTGAGAATGTAATGCTCCTTCATATTTCTCGGTCTACATCATCTAGATTAGTAATTATTTCACAACAAGAAAACATTTTATATTGTGAACAAAATTTTAGTCAATATAATTATGACTAAAAATCTATCAACTCTTAACGAATTAAATATTTGGTCATTAAATAATCAAAATTTTTGGATTTGTGACCATTTTTTGACGATTAATATATACCCTACTAGAAAACAACTCAATTTTGACCATGATTATAATCATAAATTGATCAAAAAAATATTTTGATTAATTTTTGATCAAAATCGAAGGGTCAAAAATCGTTGGTTGAAAATTTCTGTTGGTCAAAAATTAATCAAAACAACTATTTTTAACCAATTTATTATTATAAACATGATCAAAGTTGAGTTATTTTCTAGTCGTGTTTTACGTTATTAGATTACATATCCTATTACTTTTTAATGAAAAGAACCAAATAATACGCAAAGTTTTGAGTCAAATCTCATACATCTTTATCAATTTCAAAGTCTCTTTCAAAGACTTTTCAAGACTGGAGGCCTATATCGTTTTTTTGTTGTGAACTGGAGGCATATATCTAGTAAAATGATACGATTTTTGTTGGTATTTGATATTTAATTCTATTTATTCTTCAAACCGAACCAAATTTTACTTAATAAGTTGAAGCTACTAGGAATTTCCAATGAGCATTATCTTCATCATTGAATTTCAACCAATAACCCATTTATCGATTAGGAAGTCAACGTAATACTCTTGGTCTCATGTCACCTTCATCAATGAGCATTATATGAAACCTCCATTCGATGTCTCCTTAAAATGCAATAACGAAACACTATATCAAGTAAAAAAAAAAAAAAATTGTTATCATCAAATTTTTCTAAAAATGTTGAAATGCTCTACTTTGATGATCTTCCTCTCTGCTTCTCTTCTTCTTTTCCTTCAAACATTCCACGTTGTTAATGCGGTCCAGTGTTTCGGAAGCATCTTCAACGGTAACAGCAGTAGCTACGCACAAAATCGTCGTAGAGTCTTCTCTACTCTTGCTCAAAACGTCGTCAAAAACGGTGGATTCTACAATGCTTCGTCCGGCCAAATTCCCAACAGGGTCTACGCTCTTGCCCTCTGCGCAAAAGGTTATGCTCCAGAAGCTTGTTCCAGTTGTGTCAACAAATTGACTCAGGACACACAAACAACGTGTACAGACCGCAGGGATTCGTATGTGTGGGACAGCGTCGAGCCAAACCAAGTATTATGTCTTGTTCGTTCTTCAAACCACTCAACTTTTGGGAACCTCGAGCTTCGTCCTGTCCTTGTATCCCCAAATCCAAATGTTGTTTCGCTATCTCAAAACAGGACCCTTTTCGTAGAACAGTGGGAAGCAATGGTTAATCGGACTCTTGAGGGTGCTACGAAATCTAAAACTTCCTCGGTACTTAAGTACTATAGTACTTCGAGGGCCGAGTTCACGGAATTTCCAAATGTTTATATGATGATGCAATGCACACCCGACTTAACTTCCCAAGAGTGCAAGACATGTTTGGAAGCTGGCCAGGACCATTTTAGAAACGAGTACGCGGGGAACCTAGGAGGAATGGCTAGTTTTCCAAGCTGTATGTTCAGGTGGGATCTTTATACTTTCAATAATGCTTTTAATAATCTAACAAGAGTTCCTGCGCCTCCACGACCTCCGGTTCAGGAAAACAAGAGCTGTACAACAGAAAAGAAAGGTAAATAGTTAGAAAAGTGCCACACAATTTGCATGTATGATAAAGAGATTATCAGACTAAAACGGGTTTTGGTTTGCAGGAGGAGGCATTGGTTATAAAAAAGTTATTGTGATATTTGCGGTTCTTAGTTTAGTTTATCTCTTGGCGTTTACTGGCTTCATCAAAGTCTATGCACGGAGAATAAAATCATACAGCAGATTCAATGGTAAGTGTACCTTGTTTCTTAATCAAGCTTATGATGTCGAGAGTAGAGCTTATTTTTCTTTTCTTTTTTTGCAGTTGGTAGTGCAGAGTTCTCTGATTCTGAAGGTCAATTCATGTTACGGTTTAATCTTGGTATGATCTTAATGGCAACCAATGAGTTCTCTTCTGAAAATAAGCTAGGTCAAGGTGGATTTGGTACAGTCTATAAGGTACAAAGTAATAACTAATAACCAGCTTTTAATAGTTGTTAGTCTGATTATTAACAGATCTTGAGAAATCCTTTCAGGGGACATTACTAAACGGGAAAGAGATAGCGGTGAAGAGATTAGCAAGAGGGTCAGGACAAGGAGATACAGAGTTTAAGAATGAAGTTTCGCTCTTGACAAGACTCCAACATAGGAATCTTGTTAAGCTTCTTGGGTTCTGTAGTGAAGGAGATGAAGAGATTCTTGTCTACGAGTTTGTCCCCAATTCAAGTCTTGATCACTTTATCTTTGGTGAGCCTTTGAAATATCGCGGTATTTTGTTATAGTTTTAGAAATTTTAGCCAAAAAATTGTCTTTGAACTCTGCAGATGAAGAGAAACGATCGCTTCTTACTTGGGAGATCAGGTGTAGAATTATAGAAGGCATTGCTCGAGGTCTTCTTTATCTCCATGAAGATTCTCAGCTGAAGATTATTCACAGAGATTTGAAGGCGAGCAACATCCTTTTAGATGAAGAGATGAACCCTAAAGTTGCAGACTTTGGGACAGCCAGGTTGTTCGAAAGCGATGAGACTCGAGCTGAAACAAAACGAATAGCTGGAACCCGGTAAGAACATACTATTCGTAATTTCGTATATCTCACATTAGAAATGTGTATATTTCTTGAATAGTATAAAAAGTTCACAGAACAGTACTATACTTGTTATTAATTTGTTTTGAGTTGGAAATCCATAATTTCAAATATGATATCAGAACTCAAAAGCTGATTAGGTTAACAGATGTTTTCTCACAAAAATGGTATATCAAACAATCATATTTGATGTTATTGGTTTGTATACATGCAGTGGATATATGGCTCCCGAGTATCTGAATCATGGGCAAATATCAGCTAAAGCAGACGTTTATAGCTTCGGTGTTATGCTTCTAGAGATGATAAGTGGTGTAAAAAATAACACCTTCGAAGGAGAAGGACTTCCAGCTTTTGTAAGCTTCTTTACATATCAGTCTTTGTTCCATTTTCTTTTCATACAAAAAAGTAAAACATGTATTTTATTGGTGCAGGCATGGAAAAGATGGAGTGAAGGAAAGGCAGAGATGATCATTGATGATTTGTTGATAAAGAATCCAAGAAATGACATAATAAAGTTGATCCAAATTGGTTTGTTGTGTGTACAAGAGAATGCAGCATTAAGACCAACCATGAGTTCTGTAATATTCTGGCTTGGGAGTGAGATTATCATGGTTCCTTCACCTAAAGCTCCTGCATTCACTTGGACTCCATCCGAAACAGAAAGTGATATAATGTTGCCAATGGGTGATGTCTTCACGGAGCTAGCTTCTCGTTGACCTCTAAATTTTGTAATTAAAATATTAAATTAATAAATATTAACTGTATGTGGATTACCTAATTTTATATTATATAAAAAAGGTTTCTCAAGGTTAGCAATTAAGAGGATTTTTTCACGGGTCAAATCCAATGATCCAAAATTTTCTCGGATTTATTTATTTTTTTAAAACTAGATAAAAATCTTTAAATATATTTCTTTAATATTTATCTTATCCAAATCTAAAAAGAATTCCTA
>OVBA01005694.1:0-19139 GCA_900406435.1 Lepidium aucheri
ATCAAATCTTAATTGGTTAAAGATTTCTTTTTAAAATCAGCAAAAATCAAAATTTAATAATCTTTCTAAACCAACAAAAATCAAATCTTAATTGGTTAAAATTTTATTTTTAACAAAAAAATTAAAATCTTAATTGGTTAGAGATTTTTTTAAACTAACAAAAATCAAATTTTAAATGGTTAAATAGATGTTGTGATAATTGTGATATTCAAATCTTAATTTCAAATTGTTTGAGAATTATGATAATTGTCTTAGGTGGGTCGGGTTTTAAATAGATGTTTATTAGTTTTCCTATTAGGATTAAGAGGATTATTTTTAATAAATATCAATTAGGATAATGATATAATTATGATAATCTCGTAGGATAAGAATATAATTATGATAATCTCATAGGCAAGATAATCTCTTAGAATTAATTAATTAATAATATTTAATCTAGATAATAATTAATTAATTAGTTATAAAATCTTATCAGAGTATAATTGTGTGATAAATATTATGTGATAATATAACCTAGTCCAAAACNAGTTAATGCTATACTTTTATTATATAAGAGATTACATTGATATCAAATTATTGTATATGTTAATAGGGGTATTTGTAGATTTTGAGATTATTGTGTAATAGTACAAGTGTAAAAAAGTTGTGGTTACTTGTTAGAATTTCTCTAAAATATAAGCTTTTTGACATCTAAGAGCCACGACTCTTATCGCCACTATATATGACCACAATATCCAAAATTCAATAGATAAATTGAACATTCGACTAAAAAACTTGTTTAAATTACATGTACATCTTAAAGGAAAAAAACTGTTTTTTTACTGTAAATATGATGGAGAAAATAGATGAATATGAATAACACAGAGAATGAGGTTAATTATTAGTTTATTACCAATAGCATTAATGATTGCTCACAAGTAAGCATACAACACCTCTTATGTCAAAGCTCTCTTTCAGGAAAACCTTCTGATGAAGCTTCTTTCTGTAACTGCAAGTCTGATGAAGTTTTTGTCTGGCTTCTTCTCTGTTTGTATCTATGGCAGAGTTTATAGCCTACACTATCTTACAAAGCCAAATCAGGTTGTTGGTCGAGTGGTCATCGATGAGCCTCGTCCCACTGGAACAACTCCTGAGAAAGCATCTTCTGGTTCTTCCTCTTCTGATAGAACTGCAGCGTAGAGTTTTAGTATTTAAACACACAAACTGATCTCAGACTGTGTTTGTGAAAGAGACTGTTATACTTACCGGTAATGTCTTCACCAGCCTGAGCCCCAGCAATCCCAATGCAGGAGTACAAAGAGTCCTCGTCGATTCTTAATTGATTATAAGCAACGTATATGTCCTCAATCGAAGCAGCTTCATATAATGAAGTAAGTTCTTTAATGCATGACAGCTCCTAAAAAAAAACACAAAAACTCCATCAGAAGAAGTTACGAAGTAAAGTTAGAAGCAGACACATTGTAAGAACACGCAAGTCAGTATTACCTTCCTCGGAACAGAGGAAGCCTGCAAGTGAGCTAATAGATTAAGCCAATAGGCATTGGACTTGAGTTCAGCTTCATGTCTCATAAGAAGAGTTCGCTTTGCCTGTTAATTTACAAACAAAACAACTTTGAATTTAACAAAGAAAACGTGCTAACAAGAGCTGATTTGGGAAGACAAGAGAGAGAACTAACCCTATCCAACTCTCTAGGGGCAATTTGGTTGCTATGCAAACCTCTAAGAACGCTTTTGCAAGCATCAACTGCTTTGTAAACCTGAAAAGAAATTTGAGAAGCTCGGTGAAGAAAACTGTTGAATGAAAGAGCAGCCATATACTGTAAGCACAAAGACAAAGACCATACCTTGCCAGGAGTCGAAGTCACAGATATCACATACCACCCAAGATTCAGCCTATCAAATAGGTTTAACTCAAATGATACATCATATGTCAGTCCAAGAGAATCTCTCACGGTCGTGAAAAGCCTGCAAACACAAAAAAATTCGTTGATTCTATTAGATCTAATATTTCTATCGAGCAGGAGTTTCTATTCTAATTCGAATAGAATGTATTGAACCTTAAGAACTGAATCGTATCTCTTATAATTACTCAACAATCTAACGATACAATATATGGTTTAGTCCCTAATCTCTTCCTAAGCCTTAAAAAGGCTCTCATTCACAAAATGACCAAAGACCCCTAATTCATTTTCCTACCTGCTAACTAAAATTATGCTTATCAAAATTTCTCTTTCAGCTATTGGTGAAAGAATATATATATATATATATATAGTGCAAAATATTAGTTACGTAGTAGACATGCTTTGGTTAAATGATATCAGACGTAAAACATGCATTCTCTATTATTTATCTTTCTTGACATACGAAAGCTTTCATTTTCTAAACAAAGCTTCGCAATGACGGATAATTACTTAGTAAATTATGGACATAAGCAAACCAGAATATACAATAGAGGCAAAGAACTATTGCAGTATATGGTTGCTCTTTCAACAATGAGTTACCTTGAGTTTATGATTTCTGCAAGAAGACCCATTGCAATTCCAAAGAAAAGAGGGTGGGAACGAAGCTTTCTTTGCAACTCCCTGTCTCCTCCCTCTAGCAACTGTTCTTCTGATTTCAAAAGTCCATCTGCAAGATTATAGCACGTGAATGAATTGAAAGCTACATTATCTTGGAGCTTGCCTCTAATCTTCATTAAGATTACTGAAGATACATTTCTGGTGTATGAGACAAGCTCAGTACCACACCTATACACAAAGTTTCCAAGAGGTTGGAAAATTGCAACACCATATGACTCCTAGTTTTTATGTTCCACTAAGGTGTAACTTACCATGAGCAACAGAAAGCTTGTTAAGAGACTCAAAGAGGTCATCACCGTCCACTGTAAGGCCCCAACGATTTGGTGCTGGTCCCGCAATGTATGCACATGCTCTTTCATCAGTATCCTTCAAGAATACCTGTCCAGGAATATATATGTCAGTACATCCTGCTTAAAATACATATCTAAGGGATGGGAAGACCCAAAGAGCAGAAAAAGAAAGTCTGCGTTATTGCTTTTTAGGAACCTGTTGAGATTGCAAGCCATCTGTTGGTTGGCGAAATACAATAGGCTCTGATCCTGGTAGTTTTGCTGAATCATGGCTAGCTTTGACTGTACCAAGGTAATCAAGGATGCAACGCTCAATCTCTTCCTCTGAAAAGTCCCCCACGATGCTTACCTGAAAGAAACAACAGTCTTATGAAAATCATATAAATGTAAAAGAAGTCAAGCATGCTTTCACGTTTGAGATATTACCTCCATGTTGTCCCCAACAAAATGACTCATGACTGCATCTTTCACAGATTCTAGATTTAAGTTCTGCAATGATTTAGGTGTTGGCTCTACAAAACGCTCATCACCATTCAACATCGCAATCATGAGTTTATGGGCAGTTGCACGCTCCAAGCTTTTAGGAATTGATCGATAATACGAAAGATATAGCTGTCTTGCTCGATCAAATGCATCTTCCAACCATACACTATGCTGCATGCCAGAGAAACGCACCCCTTATTAGCAAAAACAAGAACAAGTGGATATAAGAAGGCACTCTTGACATCATATTAGTTATAATCTAGTACCTCAAGCACCATGTGAAGCAGCTGAAAAGCTGCAGGCATTCCATTGTCTCTCAGAGTAAATCGGAACTCCATGGCAATGAACTCCTCAGTTGATTCCAACGAGCAATTTATCAAATGATTTACACAGAACAACTCCACCTACACAAAAATCACATGGCTTCCATTTCAGTTAATATCCTTTTTCATACTAATAAAGAAATCACAATGTAATTATCTACAGCTCAACTTACCTGCTCCCTTGAAAAGTCTCCAACTCGACCACCCTCGCTGAGTGTCCGAACACCAACAACCACCGCTCCTTTAGAATCAGAAGTTTCAGCAGTTCGTCCTCCACCAACAATAAGCCGCATGACACCAGCTCGAGATTCGGTCTTTGATATCTATATTCAAAAAGTGTTTTTAGTAAGGGCTTTATCTCTATGTGCGAGATAAAATGCAGTGTCAATCAACACCACAGTTTGTAGCATTTCTATGTAGATTATTTTCCACGGACTCATATATACTTACCAATGAAAATGATTTCAACTAAAAAGGAAACGAATTTTTTAAGGCTGTTACGAAGTACAATTTTTTAAAGCACACAACACAAATACAATATTACAATGTCTAAGGTAGAAAGAAAATCATCATGGCGATGCTTAGGATATTAGTGCGAAAAGGATGACAGACTTACCTTGTAATTCACAGTTATCCCATTAGATAGGCGAAGCTGGGTGATACCAGTCTCTTTGTCATGCGATTTGGTCACTCCTGACCCAGGGATAGGGACAAAAGACGGATTTCTCTGCAAGGTTAACTCTTGCAACTGTAGTTTTGAGATCAATTCTTTTGGCACCTCTAGCTGCAAAGATGAAGACAAAAGGCTGATTCAGAAAAAGTCTAGCTCTATACTTGAACTAAGAGATGATAAAAGTCAAAAAAGAAGTTACAAAAGAAAGAACACCTCAGGCTCAGCTTCAATGGGTGCTAATAATCCTGCTTTGACAGAATCTATTATTTCACCGGGAGATATATTAAAATCAGTCTCACCAGCCCCATCAACATGCACTTTTGTGGGAACACAAGCAACTATTGCTGCAGGAAGAGGTGCAGTGGGCCTTCCGAAATCAGAAATAAATTCCAACACCTTAGCGCCAACAGTGTTTACCTGGACAAAAAAAACCATCAAAAAGAACTAAAGCAACCAAACATATAAAATGGTATGACTAAAAAATCCAGTAGTTGTTGATGTAGGTTATGTTAATAAACACCAGTATCCAGGAATCAACAGTCATCTTTCTTGTCACATTGTACAATAAAAGCTAGTAAGAATAACTGGAACTACGAACCTACCTCTTCAAGCGTAACAGTTCCTGCTACAGCAACCAGGGTCTCATGTCCTTGCGTCTGATCCATAACCGTGTGACCTAGTGCATCACTTTCCATTATAAAGTCCAGGTTATCAACAGATGACACATTATCAATCATAGCTGCCAGATGTTCACTATCTTTTAGAAGAGCATCCATGTAACGTGTCAGTTCACCCTTGGTAACACCAAATTCTTTGAGTCTTCGAACCTAGAAGTAGAAGTATACATTAAACATAGCCGAACGAATTCTCATAAGCAAATAAAAACAGAAAACGTGACAAATCCCTTTAGCAGTCCTGTTAGCTAATATCTCAACCAATCCATTATTCATCAAGTCCAAATAATCCGTCCACTGAGCAAAGAACAGTAGCATTTACAATAGAGATAAATAGAAATAAACAATAAGCAAACCTCTTGAACAGCAACTTTTACTGCATTTTGCCAATTTTTCGGCTCTGCAGTGACAGTAAGAGTTGTTACAGTGCATCCTTCCCTTCCTGAATCACTATGGTCTAGTTCAACTGATGTAAATGGGGGGTTCGAACTCTGGAAAAGATGCAAAATAACGTCACCAAATCTACAAGCAGTAATGAGTCTAGTGACAATGCACGTAACTCCTGAACCTTCAATGAATAATATAGCTATATCCTTGAACTCTTGCTAGTAAAACAAATTTATGTTCTCGAAAAAGAGACCCCATCCTTTTAAAAATTTAGGGAGGTTTAAAGATAATCCGTTTTACGCAACAAAACGCTAAGCAAAATGCAGAGTACTACAAATGAGAACAAATGTCTTCAGAAAGGCAACATCCAAACACTTTCATACCTTGTATCTCGTATTAATTCGAAAATGTAGAGCAGATAGAAATATTCTTTTCATTAGAACATTTCGTAAGTCTCCATATGTCTGAACCTTGCTAACAGGTATCTGCACGAAGCCAAAAAATTGTAACACTCCGTTGAATAAACGATCACCTTAAGTTGGCTGTATCATCTCAACCATTCTGAAAATAAAGGGAGAAATCAAAAGTTTATAGAAAAACCTTGCAGAACATGTTGATTGCAAAATTTTGAAGAAGCTCGTGCTTAAATATCTGTGGAGGCTTTAGATCAACACTACTTCCAGGGAGCGACCAATTATGCTCAACTGGGGGACGAATTGCATGTCTTTCTCTTTTAATTATCTTAGATTGATCAGTGATATTTGTTTTCTCCTGAGAAAAGTTTCCACCAAGACCAGCTGGCAGCTTTGGAACAAGAAAATTAGCCATGGCACCGAAGGCACCAGGACTAGGAGAAGTGGGTGTTGACTCATTATCCAAACCAGTTTTTCCAAACACAGCCTGTGCAAGAGCGATTTTCTGGTCAGATAGACTACACCGAATGGATTCAATATATATTTACTAAATTAAAAGGCAATGCAATGTGAATGTAAGAGAATGTCTTACTTCGATCTGGTGGACTATCTGAGGTATGTTGTCAATGTCTCCCACAATATGTAGTGTGGCATTTGCTGGGAAGTACCATCGCTCATGAAATTTCCTAATTTTGTCAACATCCCACTTCTTGATCTGCTCTTCCAATCCAATAGGGAACCTTCTACCCAACTTGTTCTCAGAATGTAGATGTTGCAACAACTAGTCACAAGAAAACAAAAGTACAATCTGTCAGTGATTTTTTACCGAAAATAGGGCAGGAGAAAGAACTGTTATGCTGACATAATAAAACTATTCTTCATGAATACCTGGCAGTCAACACGATACTCGATTGTGTTCATCATCTGAAGTTCTGAAAGTATGGCCCGCCTTTCTTTCTCAACTCGAGACGAGAGGAACTTTGGGTGAAAAGCTATCTGTAGTAGTTAGAGAAGTAAGATTTCGTCTGGCATATGAATAATAATTCATGAAACATAAGAGGATTCCGAATTTTTGGTGCAGTAAGAACCCAGAACATATAGAATGGAAATACATCTTATATAGCAAAATCAAAGCTATACCTCATTCAAGGCATCGAACACAGATGGAAAGAGATCATCCTCTGAGTCCTGAAAAGGTTGTTCAGCACTCCAATTAGTATGAAATAAGCATTTCCTTTGTCCAAAGTAAGGACACGTCTCCAATTTTAATCACAATAACATCTAGAGACAACTCAAACCAAGACACAGACTATAGGTCAATAAACAAATAAAGATCACCACCGAAGCCAGTATTTCATATTCCCTGTGCAATAAATAGATATAAATATATAAAGAGGTCTAGATGGATGTTAAGAGAAAAAAGATAGTGATGAGAAGAAAAACAGTGAAGAGAATGTCGAAATTTGGCAATATCAATGCTATCGTGATAGTAACACAATTGTTCAAGCAAATACAGAGGCAACAAAAACCTGTGAATATGAACTAACGAAAAAAGAGAGACATCAATAAATACGCCAATAGGTCTACAAGATAACAAACCTTTGTGTGCGTTGGAGAATGAATATGAAATACTGTGTGGTGGAAATCCGTGTAGGCATTAGAGCGAGCACCTGTACCAAGAAGTTTTTCACGTTTCTTGCTCCCAAGAAATGCAACATGTTCAATCATATGTGCAATCCCTTGCTCGTCCTCTTCTTCATCAATTGATCCTACATGAACTTCCATGTGTGCCTCAAATCTAGCATTTAAAAACATTTTAGCACGTTCATAAGGAATAAGATGCAGAACTTAGAGGATCCCACCATTTGCTTAAGCTATGATGGAAAGGTGGTTCAAATAGCCGCTATCTGTCCGTTTTATTTCTTCTTGTTTTTTGAAAATAAGTTACGTGTTAAACATGTTAATTATCTCATTCCATTTACAATATCATGAGTAGACCAACTTCAAGCATTTCTACCCAGGTTACCTGTTCGGTGGGACTTTATTCGGTAATATAAGATAGCGAAGCCCATTTTTTAATTGTCCCCGGTGCAACTTTGGATGAGAAGGAAGTTCACAACCAAGAAATGCTTCCAGCTCTGCACTATCTATCTCAGGGGGCAATAAGTCTATATCTTGTCTCTCCGCAACCATACCATCTGGCCAGGCTGTCCCAGCAGCATGTGGCTCATCTGGTCCAACTGTAGCCTTTAGTATCTGAGAATGTGTTCGCTGAAAATTTGGCACATATTCCAAGTCAGTTAAAAACATAGTTCAAACAATGTGCAAGACTAGAACAACATAAGCGAAACACAGTAGCTTACGAACCAGAGAAGAGGTCAAACGAGACCTTGACAAACTAAATGAAGTTCTGTCCAGAAAGGCACTCGGTAATGATCTTCTGATTCCTGGTTGAGTCCTTTTACAGGTAAGATAGAAATTACTCCCCTTTGATACTGATGTCCCTGTAGCTCCTTTTCTAAAAACGGCTTTTGGCTGTCCAGAAACATTGTTCCTCTTCGCAAGTCCCCTGTTGATAGATTGTATCGCCCTTTGACACCATAAAATTCAACCAAACATTAACATCCGAACTTAAAAATACCTTTTTGGAATCAACAGTACTCCAAATTTTCAGGAGACGAGCAATTGAAAGCAAGAATCAGTAGCTATATAAGTGAAACAATAACTGATTTCAAGTTACCAGGAATTCAGAAGGAACCAACAACAATATAAAAAAAAAAAACAACAGAGATAATTTTAATTTCACTCATAAACACCTCTCCAATTGAAAAATCTAAAAGGACTCCACATATAAACTGATGCTGACAGGAGAAGCTTAAGACGTACCAAAGACCATTATATGGAATTAAAGAGTGAGCTTCGAGAAGAACACTATTCGGAGTGAAACGCTGCGAGGCTGAATTAAACCTAACTTTGTTCCGGTTATCTTTTACACATCGAAAGCAGCGATTTTCTCGAGAGTTAAACGGAGTTAAGATCGGAGAAACCTTAGCGCCGGAAAAAACAGAGGACGACGATGAAGCCATCATCGCCTATTGAGACAAAAGAGAGCAACTACAGGTGGAGGAGAATAGAGACGGAGGAAAGAAAAAGAAAAGCAAAAAAAAAAAAAAAAGAGGGNAAGAGGGAGATGAGGTTGCTACGTTTTTTTTTCTAATGACTTTTTTTCTTGATAATTATCGCTTAGGACCGGACAAAATTTGGAAACCGGACCAAAGTAATTTTTTTTGTAATTTTTGTTAGGTATTTTCTTTTTGAACCTAAAGGTTTTGATTTCTCAAACCATCATCTCTTTTCACTGTGCATTCTCTTAAGAGTCCTGATAGGGATCAATGACTATAATACTCTCTTCTCAATAACATTTGACTACAATATTCTCTGTTATAAATGAGGATTTACCTGGTTCACTTTACAATGAAAAATTGAGTATATTTACTAAAATGGACATCGACTATACATGACCCAATTCAGGATATCCACCCGAACCCAGATCCAAAAAAACAAATTGGATCTTGCACAATAACCGAATAGAAACCAAAATTAACTTAAATTAAACCGAATTCCCAGATTCCACATTAAACCATAATTTTCTCTTCATCTTCGTTCATTCTCATTCACATTAAACCCTAATATTTCCAGTTATCCCTTTTCTCCTTATTTCGCCGCCGAACATCTCATCTCATCGCTTCCTTGTTTTTGTTTTCATTTTCGGTTTCTTTCGCCTGCTTTTGCCTCATTTCCTTTTGCCTCTAGATTTCAGAAAATGCCTCGCAAGAAACATTTCGCATGACGATTCAGGGGAGGCGGCGGAGGATGTAACCCTCCAGTCCGTCTAGATCATGAAGGAGTTGAAGAGGAATTCGAGGGAGAGGAGAATAATAGCGGTGAAGATAATATTCGAGGAGATGAGCAACAGGAGAATTTTAGAGGTGAAGATGATAATGTAGAAGATGAGGAACACGAGAATAAAGGAGGTGAAGATGATAATGTAGGAGATGAGCAGCAACGAGAATGAAGGAGTTGAAGAGGAAAACGTAGTCGAGGGAGAGGAGAATAATAGCGGTGAAGATAATATTCGAGGAGATGAGGGACAATCGAATTTTGGAGGTGAAGATGATAATGTAGGAGATGAGGATAGAGAAGAGGAGACTGAAGCAGAAGATGATACTGTAAGTGATTCACATTATTTTTGCAAAATGTATTTTTGAAAATGGATTGAAACTGTGATATAATTGTTGGATTAATTTACGATATTCGTATTGTTTGGTGGTTGAGACAGAATTGAGACGACAGAATTATTGGATTTTTATTACGTTATGTTTTGCGATATCCCTATTATTTGGTTTAGACAAAATAGTTTGGTATTGATGTTGTTTTGATTTTTGTTGAGTCCAAGGTATCAGGAGTTATGGCTCCAGACATGTATTTGCCAACAACGGAGTGGACGAAGCCAATCAGAATTGCAACAAGGTGCTACGTTGCAAAGGCAGTTGAGACAATAGAGGCCGTTCTGGATATCTTCGAGAAGCAATGGTTCTACGACCATCCTCAATTCTGCCATTTCTTTCACATGCCGAAAGATGCAAATCACAAGGCAATGGGGATGTGGCTTTTGTTTGCTAGGATGGCGCGTATAGAAAAGAAAAAGGAGGCTTGGTTTGTGGTCAATGGCGTTCCAATCCGTTACTCGATGAGTGAGCACGCATTAATCTCGGGACTTCACTGCCATGAGTATCCTGAAGATTTTAATAAAAACCGGATTGGAAGTCTCAAATTTGTGAAAAAGCACTTCATGAATAGAAGAGTAACCCAGGAATTGGTTGAAAAGAAATTTCTTGCAATGCGGGAGCCTACAGCTGACACGTTGAAGATCGCATGAGCAAAGGACATCAACTGTTTTGAAAGAGATTAGTAAAGAAATGGTATGTGGTTTCAAGCTAATCAGTGATAAGCTTCAATCCATTGATCAGAGGTTGACAGAGGTTGAAGTTTCAGTCAAAGAACTCAAAGAATCATCAGCTAACGTGCAGTCAAGTGGTGAAGCAAGTCCTGAATTTGTAGCTGGAGGTCGCCGGGTGAGGCCAAGGAAGCAGTTGTAGCTGAAGTCTTAACTCTTCTCTTTTATTTACACTAAGTTTTAACTCTTATCCACTCTTCTTTTGTGTACTCTACTAAGTCTTAAGTTTTAACTCTTATCCACTCTTAACTCTTTTCTTTTATTTTGCGAGAAGTATGAACTCTTCTTTTGTTTAATTAATTTAGCTCTTTGTTTCTTTACTCTTAACTTGCGATAATTGGAACACACAGCTTGGATAATTATATGATAAGCAACAAATAATTAGCACCAAAGTACATAACTAGAATCCATAAACAAAACACATAATTAGAACATGATAAGCAACACATAATTAGAACATGATAAGCAACACATAATTAGAACAAAGTACCACATAAATATGACTTAAGCAACACATGATTAGAAACAATCCCATAAGCAACACACACGGCAATGATAAAGCCCCATAAGCAACACATACTATCATGATTCACCTTCTATTCTGGTACAGTTGTCTCTCCAACCTATGGACCTTCTCCTGAAGCTTCTTCATATCGTTTTCTTGTTTTGTGAATTCCTCCTTCAGCTTCCTAATCTCATCTTTGTTGTTAAAAACATTTTCCCACATCATCCACGGGTCAACACGCGAACCGGCATTACTAGACATGGTGTATTTAATCGAGTAGTTCAATGACTCTATCTCGTTCTTGCGGTTACAGTTTTCATCAACCATCGCATCATCCCACCAACAACGAAGATGAAGACCTCCGGCCTACATATGATAAAAGAAGAAGTAGTCAATACTCATAATTAGATTTTGTGTAACAAGTTTACAAATGAGGTGGTACCAAAGAAGAAGAAGTCAATACTCACCCCCCTTAGGTTACAAACGAAAGACTTTCTACCAATGTTTGGACCTTCCGTTTCAAATTCAACCTCCATGGTTCCGCTACACCAACATTTGGTTGGAATTCCACGGCGAGGTTCCGGGCAAATGTCACTGAAAGAGCATCTGCTTTTGCTATTCTCACTGTCACTATTGTTGGAGTCGTAGTCGTAACCTGGTATGTGTCGAGGCATTCTGATTTGAAGAGAAAACGATGGAAGAGATGTGAAGAGAAAACGACGGAAGAGATGTGAAGAGAAAAAGATCTGAAGATAAAATGTTGGAAGAGATGTAAAGGGAGAAAAAAAGTTGGAAGAGATGTTAAGATTTAAGAGGAGGATTTGAAAATTGAAATTTGAAAAGTTGAAATCTGAAAGTTTTTAAAATCAACATTGACGGAAAGTACAAAATGGAGGGACAATCCAAAATTTTGGAGGGACATTTCCAAATTTTTGAGCAATGCTTAAAATTTTGACTTTTGACATTCTAGGGTTGTACCAGTTTTCATGTTGTTTACCAAATGTCCATAAGATTATTAACTAATTCTCGAAATTGAATATAATTTGAAGACTAGTTACGAAATTTGTAATGATAGGAAAATTCTTAAGAGCAATTATGAAACTAAACACATATATTACAATACTTTTACTTCACATATAAGAGATTGTTTGATTATTCTCATTATTTCAAGTTCAAGTTTACTTCCAAGTTTAATATGATTCTCATTATATTTTATTACATCAAGTTTACTTCTTAAGTTTATTGTGATTCTATGAGTTGAGAATAAATTTAATATTATTCTCATTATTATGATTCTACATCTTGACATGATGCTTCTATTTCGAACAAACATTTTAAACCGACATTTTAAACCAACATTTTAAACAAACATTTTAAACCAGCATTTGGACATTTTAACATTTTAACATGTGCTACTGTTGAAACACTCTTCCAAGTTTAGTCCTGGTGTAGTCTTGTTACTAGTTCGTCGACGTCTTTCACCAACTGAAGGAAAACGGTTTTCTTGAAGTTGTCATTTCCTTTTAGTATATTGTGGAGGCTGAACATCCATTGCAAGTATATGGTCTGGGATCCCAAACCATTGAGATATATTTGGGACTGGATATATAGTACGGGAATAAGCCAATGTCCAGACATCCATTAGATAATATTTTGAGCATAACTCATGTAGATGTTTATCTTCTCTTCAATTAGGGTTCTTCATGTATATGCTAAGAGCAGCTATTGCATGCACACAAGAGTACTTCTCGCAGTCAAAACGCTCGTAAGCACAAGTTTTATTCTCCAAATTTACCAAATAATACTTCCCATCTAGTCCAAGGACTTTGTACTCACCCATGAACACATTTAGCTCTTGCACGCCTAAGTGTGTCGCCTCTTGGCACATGCGATGCAATGTATTCTCCACAAATGGAACCAATTTTCGTGAGCTATGTACTAGAACACAATCATTATGATGTTTGTTGAACCACTCTCCCAATTTCTCAAGAATCACATCAATCATGGCTAGTAATGAGTATTTCCTCGCCTCCCTGAATACATTATTCAATGATTCTGCATTATTTGTCGTTGCTATGTTGTATCTTTTTCCAGGAAAGTAACATCGAGCCCATTTGTCTACTTCTACACTTTCATCCAAATAATCAGCCACTTTAGGATATATATCTCTAAATTATGCATACTCCTTCTCAAATTGAGCTTTCGTATAAATCTGACCCAACTCCCTAAATCTCTTAGCAACACTTTCTTTGTGGATATTTGAAGTCTTTGTTCTCACATTTTGAGATAAGTGAAATAGACAATACCCATGATTCGAACTCGGGTACACTTCAGCAATTGCCTTGATAAGGCTAGGATTTCTATCACTAATAAACATCAATTCTGAATCATCTGGCACAACACTTTTAAGCATGGTGAAAAACCAAGTCCAACTTGCATCTTTCTCACCATCAACTATAGAAAACGCAATCGGGTAATGGTGATGGTTCGGATCCTGAGCAGTGGCGAATATAAGAACACCACCAGATCCATTTTTAAGAAATGTTGCATCCACACAAATCACTTTCCTCATACCATTAAAACCCTCAATACAAGCTCCCAACGCAATGAATAAATACTTGAACTTCTTTTCTTCATCCAAAACCAATTTTGTCACCGTACCAAGATTCATCTTTTCCAAGACAAACAAATAGGCTGGCAACCTCCTATAACTTTCCTCAGGATTTCCACGCACAGCCCAAGCAGCTTTATGTTTCCCTCTCAATGCAGTTCTATACGATACCTTCACTCCGACCCTGTATTGCACAACACCTACAATAGATTTAGCAGGTGGAGTTTCCAACTCACTAGGATAATCACCTTTAAGAATTTCAGCTACTAAGTCTGCGGTTCCCCTCCTTTTAACATTAGATGTACTCGCTGATACCCGGGAACAAGAATGCATCTTATGGTGCACTTTAATTGACCAACTACCATCACTACCTTGTGGTCGTGATACACGTAAGTACCACTTACATCCTCGTTGACGACATCTTACAACATATCTCCATGTATTTAATTCAATACATCATAGTCATAACACAATCGATGAGATGCCATAAAGACCAAATCTTGCACTTGTTTTTTGCATCCGAATTCTTGGTTTACTTCCAGACCCGTACCATCATCCCATTCCTCAACAAGCTGAGATCCTTCTACTCCTTCATCTTCTCTATCACAAGGCAATTCAATATGATCAATACAACCATTACGTCCATATCCATCGTTCTCCATGTCAGCGTTAAATAAAACCAAATTTTGATTTTCTATGTTATCGCCAGTATCATCATTTCCCAAAGGATCCTCATCATGTTCTTCTTCTTCGTATACAGTAATGACATTGTTATCTCCACCATCATTTCCTAAAGCTTCTCCTTCTACCGCTCCTCTTATATTTTCTTCACAGCACTTCTCGATTTCAACATGCAATATACTTCTTAGGTGACCCACATTCATGCTACATAAATAACTTTCCACATCTTCATCGTCATAAATATATGATTGTTTATTTGTTCTCACAACCAACGGAATATAACTTATTTTTATACTACCGCTATTACCAACACCAAGCTTCTTTCTTATCTTTTCCTCTAAAATAAAGTACGTTATATCCTCAATACCAATTGTCTTGAATGTTATAGCATAAAAAATAGCATCCTTCGTATCCCATCGATACTCATGTTCGGTTTCAACATAACATCCTCCAATATCTAAATGAATGACTGTTGTAATCATTGTATCTGCAAAAAAACAATAATAGAAACAAAAACATTAATATATAGCTGAAGACAATATATGTCTTTTACAAGTGGAAAGACATCATCTGTTTTTTTGTTAGTTTAACTAGTTTGTACAATTGTACAGTCACATCTGTTAACCTCTTTCAATATCTTCATGCAGATCGATCCTATATTGATGCTTCACACTTGCTCGACTCTTTTGTCAATATACATACAAAGAAAGTTATCTAAAAAGAACGACAAAATGAACGAAAAAGAGATAAAAACGAAGATAAATGATAGAAAAAACGAAAACTAAGATTTGTTTGTGTATTTGCAGAGAATTGATAGCATAAACAAAAACAGAAATTTGTTTTGTGTATTTGCAGAGGATTGATAGCATAAGAAACAGAGATAAAAACAAATAAAAATGAGAAGAGGAGTAGTATGAACATCACCGGCTTACGTTACGTAAACTTACTATTTTATCACGTAATAGGAATCAACATCACCGGCTTAGTATGAACTACCAACGTTCCTTCTCTCTTTAACTTTGGCGTGTCGATCTCTGTTTTCTTTTGTTTTTTTTCCGTCAAAAGTCGATATCTTCCCTGTTTCCCAAGCTTGGAATTTGTTGGAGATGAAGAAACATAATAAAAGGGAGATGAAACCCTAATCATTTCTTGGTGAGGACAATAAATGATCCCGATTTAATTGACTTCTTTAAACATCCCATTCGGTTTAATTGGCTTCTTTAAACCACCAATTTTCTGATTTTCTGATTTTTTTTAAATAATTTTTTTTCTTTTGTTTATTAAATTTTATCAATCTGGGTCCCACTAGAGGGTAAGTTGAGAATACAAAATGAGAAGAGGAGTATTGTAATCACTTAAGGAGTAGGTTAGTCATTCTCTCTTCAAATAAGAGTATTGTAGTCATTGATCTTCCACTCTATGTGAATTTTCGTCCCAAGTAAATCAAACTCGTGATCTATTGGATTTTTGATACCAAACTTGAGCTATGTAAACAATTTCAAAGCAAGGAAGATTCAAACTTATGAACATAAATATAAGATAGAATTTGCAATAGCTCAATAGAGCTTTATTATGAACAAAAAATATAAGAATTGTGAAAAACATAAGTTTGTCGCCAAGAGATTAAAGGATCCATTCTTTCATATAAGATGAGAAAGGGAGGCTGCTACTGCAGCCAAAGTTGCATTACAATGGTCTGATATGAAGATGTATATATTAATCTAACTTGCTTTGAAACCTAATTATATATGCTATTATTGGGCTCAATCTCTTACAAGCCATAGTATATAAATTTATATTATTGTCAATCAAAGAATCTGAATAGGATATGATGTGAGGGAGATACAAGGATATAGAACAAAAAAAATGTGAGAGTCTACTATTTTCCATAGATATTTCAGACAATATACAAGCAAAAGACTCTCAGAACAAACGTCAAAAACCACCAGCCTTTGTTCATTTTCCTTCAGTCAAGTTTGTGTTCACAACCTCTCTAGACAAATGTTCGAGTGATTTCGCCTATCTTCTTTTCAGTCAAGTTGCTACATCACCTCTCGCAAGAAGCTTGAGAGTATAATCTCAAATATGCCACTAAATTTGTTTCCCTATGAAAACTATAAACAGAGTTGCTCTCTAAAGATTTTAAGGCCTTTTATCCTAGATGATTGGATTCAGTAAAGGCTAATTATCATGTTCCTTTAAGGCATACACCAAAATCTTAGAGTCAGGCTCAACGAACCATAATGATCACCCATCTTATAGCTTCAACTTCCATCCTACTAGGATGAGAAGTCCAAATACGCAAAGAAGTAAGATAATGTATGCTGACCAGCCCAAGAAACATAGAGCTCGATCTAGCTCGCATTACATTTTCGGCACAATGAAGACCAAAAACTTGGTTTAGCCATTGAATCCTTAAGAAAGTAAGATATTATTTTCATAGAGGATCTTGGGATTTAACAAAATGTCTTCATATTCAAAGATAAGATCTCAATTCTAGAAGGGAAAGGAAGTCGGTGATGAGCTTAATAGAAAACCACAAACAAGTAAAAAGAGAATTTTTCTTTGTATTTGCGAGCGAGAGATTCTCCACAATACTTGATCTTAATCCTGAGATCAAGCTCAAGATATAAAAGAGTTAGTGTGTTAGAACAACCACTAACAAAACATCACAAATACATTGAGCCGCTGAACATGAGATCAAATATGTTTTAGTCAAATTTTCAATTTCCTTAACATTGTACCGAACCAATAATGGCTCTTTATTAATTGATACATCTATTAACTGTCACCAATGATCAACAGATATACTATTAATCATTAACACCTTAATTACTAAAGCTAAAACGATACATTACAAATGAAGATGACTTGACAAGAGACTTTCTACAATAAATAAATAATATTATGTCTTTGGACGGTTTATAACTTTATATGGAAACATCTAGATAATTAACTACTTGAGAAAAAACAAATTTAAAAACAAAAGAACATTTTGAGAATTAATATTACGTGTCCACACTGTCTATACACATCAAAAGTCAAGGACAAGTTTACTTGACGTAAGACAATACGTGGAAAACAAAAGTTGTTATTGAGAACTAAGATATCGAACTTGATACGATAATTATACTAACGTCAGATAATTTTTTTGTTTTTAACAGTAAAAACTGAAAATTTTATGAATTACTTGGGTCAGTAAAAACTGAAAATTTTATGAATTACTTGGGTTATGATTCTAACACTATTAATCTAATTATCAACAAGATTAAAAAATTTAAAATTTAAATTTTCTGTAAACTTAAGATACTTAATAAAATATTTAACTAGTAATCCAAATATTTAAATCTCATAGTTTTATAATATACAGAAAATCATTAGTATGACTTTGTTGATGGCTTTGGTGCTTTGTTGGTAGCTCTTGGAAAGATTCTGAGTATTATTTTGATTTAGGTTAGTTTTGCTTTGCAGATAGGATCAGCGGAGTATGTATGGGCGCAAAGGGAACTCGGTGTTGTCTATCTTCTCTCCACGCGAAGTTTGAGGCTCTCCTTTAGGCTATGTCTTCGCTCCATTCTTTGCAGTATCATGGCTTTTGCAATGGAATGTTCAGAAGTGATGCAAATGATTGTTGATCCTGGGATTTAGCCTACCTTTCAACCTCTGCGGGAGGAATTTGCTCGTTTTAAATGCTTTTTCACTTAATTTTTGCTATATCTTATCCCTCGTGTTTTAAATCATAAAGTTGATTTTCTGCTCCATAATGCTAGGAAGCTATTCATATATCAATATTTTGTTCAGCATATACCTCAACATTGATTTCCTTAGAGCAGCTCCAACAATAAAAGCATCTCCGACGGAGATGTTTATTTGAGGTTCTTAGGATTCAAAAAAAAAAATTTTAAAAAGTATGAGAGAGAAAAGTGAAGGGGTTCTCTAGGAAGCAAATTAAGAACCCGAATTCCTCAAATAAGAACTTGTATCTTAAATGTGTTAATATTTGGTTGGACCATTTTTATAAAAAAATAAAATTTAAATAAAAATAACTTTTTATAAAAATAATAATATTTAATTATTTTAGAATCCTAAATAAAGATACTCACCGTTGGTGATGGTCTAAGAGCAGTTCCAACAGGCAACTCTTAATGGGTTCTTAGACATTAATGAATTTTAATTAAATCAAAAGTGAATTATTCAGTTTAGAATCGTCTCTTATTTAAGAGATTTTAGAAACTTTAAGAGATGCATACGTGTCAGACTATTTATGGATGTAGGGTTTTCTTTGGAAAAAAAAGTCACAGCCGTGACTAAGAGGTTTTATCTCGAAATTTTCTTTTTCTATCTCCTCTTTTTGCTGCGATGAACGCTGACTGGTCTCAAATCGACGGCGAGACCTGTTAAATCTTCAAGTCTCACAAGCAAAAGTCTAAGAAGAAAGCACTACAACAAAATATTAAATTAGCAACGCAATTTTGCAACGTTTTAGGGACGGTAGAGTTTAGG